>JAPJBO010001022.1:0-20000 GCA_030068145.1 Diplonema papillatum
GAAGCACTCGGGATACAAGCACAGCCTCAGCCTCGAAACCGTGCGCGGTTTTACCGGCAAGGCATGTCGGGGGGTTTTGCCGCTGTGGTGCGATTATCACACAGAACCAGTCCGCGGGGCAGTGCACGCGTCTATGCCTTCCGACGCCTGAAGCAGCTACTAGTAGGGACGTATCTGAGACTCGACTGAGGAGGCATTAAAAGGACGCAGGGCAAGCGATGCGTTCGCGGTGCTTGCGACATAGTGCTTGCACTTGACCGGCGGCAATGTCTTGTGCCGCGGTATATTTGCGAAGAAAACGGCACTCGTCGCCTGACAGTCTAGACCGCACATCCCTGAGCATAACTGCCTTCGTTGCACACGGCGTCTAACCAATTGCCGTGTGCTAGAAGCACCTGCCCTCCGTGCGGATGTCGAGACATCAATGGTCTCTTTCGATGTGGGTGAGGTACATCTTGTGAGTCCGGCGCCGTTTGCTACGCATCAGAAGGTGGCACTGGCTAAAGCTTGCTGACAGGAGGGTCGGCAGAGTACCGACAAACTCCGTTTACACCAAGCAGGGCATCTTTGTGTACTCGGGTAATATTGACAAAGCCACTACACCCGAAGTGACGGTGTCGACGTCCGCCTTTGGGGGTTTCAACAGCAGACCGCCGCAGAAGCCGCGAGAGCAACCATCCTTGCACAAGGTGGAGGAAAGCAGAAGTTGAAGTTCACCATACTATCTGCGGGTAGCTGGCGCTTATTCTCGCCGATGGAAATGCCACCGACCAGCCGTCAGTAGGCTCTCGCACGGTGGTTCGGTAGGACCGTGACATCGCAATGGGGCATGTCAGAAGAGAGATAAGAGATTGACGGACACCCGCGCAATCGACAGTCCTCTGGGTCACTGCTCTATTGTTCGCAGCGTACCCAGCGAACCGCGATCTCGAGTTCAAACCGAGTGTTTTTTCTTGAGAGGGATAAACACGCAGTCTTTTTCCCTCAGGTTTTATTGTCGCAAACGAATCACCGCGTGCATCGGGCGGCGCCCACAGCACGGAACAAAGCGCCCATGCGGGGCTTCAAGCTCATTAGACAATCGACGCATACCACACGAACGTATCAGGTTACCACACAACGTAAGCACACTCTCCCCGGTAGCTCCGGTCAGTTGACCTCCGCCGGGCTTAAAAAAGTTACCCCAAGTTTCCCCAAGTTGCGATGCCCCCCAAGCAGCAACAGCAGAACGCCCTGCAGAGGGACGCGGAGGGGCTGGCTCTCCTGGAGAAGCGCCTTCTCGATCTCGAGGCAGGCCTGGCCCGGCGTGAGGCCGAAGTTGAAGCCGCCGAGAGGGAGATCGGCGCTGCCCAGAAGAGGGCACGTGAGCAGGACGAGGCGGAGAAGGAGGCCAAGAGGCCAAGAGGCGGAGAGGAGCTACCGGGAGAGGGGGGGGTACCACTGATGCCGGCCGAGCTCATGCCCGGCCTGCCGAGGGCAAGGGCGGAAGAAATCTTTCTCGCCTTTGACGAGCAGGACCCAGGGTTCTGGGCGGGCCTGGGCCCGACGCTGCAGCGGGAGCTGGGCAGCCTCGAAGACGAGCGCGAGGTGCTCGCGCTGCTGGATGGCGCGGCAGTCGCGGGGCAGGACGTCGGCGACGATGACGACGATGACGACTTCGCGTTCCTCGACCCGGAGCGGTGGAGAACAATGCAGCCGACGGCGGCAAACATGCGGGGGTTTGAGGACGCAGTCCGAAGGCTGTACAGGTTCAAAGGGAACCAACAGCTGCAGGACAGGCGGGACGATGTCACGGAACGGGTCCGTGACCTCGTCCGCCTGCGCCGCGGGGAATCCGGTCCCCCGAAACGAATGTGGATCCTCCGCCTGGGGGGGCTCTTCCACTCCTACGAGGAGCAGAACGCGGAGTACGAGACCCGCGACCCCAGCGCAGCGCTAGTGATGCGCGACGTGCTGAGGGTGGAACTTCTGCCCGAGAGAGTGCGGCAGGCCCGGCGCCGGTTCACGGCGCAGTTTAAGGCGGCGCCCAAGTCGGTTCCGCCCCGCGCTCGGGGGGTCCCTCCGCGTCAGGCGCCGGCCTGCCGCAATTTCAAAGCAGGCAGATGCACAAGGGTGGACTGCCGTTTCTCGCACGGGCCCGTCTCCCGCAGGACAAAAAACGGGTGACTCCCCTCCCAGAGAGGGGGGTTTGCCGCGTGGGAGAGGCGGGTCGCGGTTTTCGAGGGCGGCGCGACCTCGAAGAAGACGACGGCGCAGCGGGCGTCGATCGTGGCGTCGCTGACGCGGTTCACAGCCGTGGCGGGGTTGCAGGCGGCTCCCCCCGCGCTGAGAATCAAGGCGTTCGCGACCGCCATGCTCGGCAAGGGCATGACACAGGAGCAGTTGGAAGCGTACGTCGCGAGGGTGCCGGGGCAGAGAGGCAGGCCGAGGACCGGCGAGATGCGCACGGCCTCCGTCGGCAAGTACGTCGAGGTGCTGGGGGCGAAGCTCGGGGTGCCGTCGGGGGATCTGGCGGCCATGAAGAAGGCCATCCTCAAAGCCAGGCTCGAGCGCAGGGAAGTGCCGGCGCATGCCCCCCCGATCACGCTGGAGCAGCAACGGACCCTCGTCGAGGGGCTGGTCAGGGGCGGCGACGAGCAGGTGACGGTGGCTGCCTGCCTGGCGTGGGCGGGAGCGCTGCGGATGGCGGACCTGCGGGCCCTGGCCCCGACAGACGTGGTCATCGTGGGGCCGGGTCTGCTCCGAGTTTCGTGGTGGACCACGAAGGAGGCGAGCCTACGTATGAGGGAGTCAGAGGTGACTTACCGGGTCCCCCTGGGCGTGGCGCTGCGAGTAAGCAGGTGGGTGCAGCGGGGGGCTCGCTTCACCGAGGCCACGACGAGGAAGCTGTTGCGGGAAGCGAGGAAGCTGTTCCCGGTTTGTGCAGAGCACAGCTGGAAGAGAGGGGCGCTCCAGCACCTGGCCAGAAGCGGGGCGGGCTGGGAGGACCTCCTGCTCATGGCCCGTCACCAGTCCAAGGACACGTTGAAGCGTTATCTCTGGGGCTGCCTGACCCCGGACAGCGTGAGGACGGCTCGCGCGTCGCTGCTGCTCCACACGCCGGTGAGCGGCGACCTGATGGCGTGCTCAAGGTGAAGGGTGCGGCCAGGACGAGCACGTTCTGCCCCGAGTACGCACAGGACCTGAAGAGCTCGCATCCCCTGCGGGACTGGGCAAACAGCCGCCATCCCGGGGCAGCCGGGTATCTGGACCGCCTGCTCGCATGGGGGGAAAGCCGGTTACGGGGCGACATGGGCGAGCAGAGCGAGGCCGACTTCGACAGGGCGGTGACCTTGGAAGACTGGCTGCTGCGCGGGGACGTGAGCACGCACGTCGAAGGGGTTCGGGCTCAGGAAGAGGCGCTATCGGAACTGGCATCGAGGACGTACACGAAGGCACCGAGCCCGGTGTACAGAACGTCCCGCGGGCCCATCGACACCATGCCGGTCACAAAGGCCGACTACGGGAAGGTCGAGCGAGGCCTGTGGGAGGACGAGATTCGCGTCCTGCGCCAGCTGACGCGAGAGCCCATGCTCCTCTCGCACGAGAGGCACCACGCTCCACCGAGCTCGGACATCACTGAGGCCGACCTGGCGGTGATGCTGCAGAGTGGCGTCGTTAGGAGAGTCGAAAAGAGGCCGCGGATCACTCTGAAGGTGTTCAAAATCCCGAAAAAGGGGAAGGAAGAGACCCGTCTGCTGATCGATGGCAGGCCCTTTGACAGCCGCACCTCCCAACCGCTGTCCCCCATCACCCCGTCGCTCAGGGATGTGGAGGGCTTCGTCCTGGACCACGCTTGGTTCGCGACCCTAGACCTGCTGGGCTACTTCTACCAGCTTCCGGTGTCCGACGCGCTGGCGGACTACCTGGGGTTTAGGGCGGCCAACGCGTACTACGTCTTCCGGATAGCCGTCCCGGGCATTGCGCGCGCGCCGGCGATCGCCCAGCTGACGACCCTGGGGGTCCGCCGACTGGCCGGCATCGGAAGCCGCAGTCTGGCGATCTACGACGACATAGCCTACGGGGGCTGGACAAGGTCCGACGTCGTCCGGGACGAGCGGAGCCTGAGGGCCGTGCTTGCCGACACCAGGATCCAGATCCGGGAGGACAAGGCGCAAGGCCCCTCGCAAGTCGGTACCTTCAACGGTCTGGATCTGGACCTAGCTACAAAGACGATCGCGATCCCGCGGGAATGGGCAGCAGTCTGCCGCGCGAACAAGCCGCAACGCGTGACGTCCTTCCGGGCCCTGGCACAGCGTATCGGGTGCCTGCGCTGGGCACTGTACGTCATGAGGTCCCCGGCGGCGGCGTATCCCGGGCTGCTGCGTGCGAGCCGACTGGTGAGTGGCAGGTGCCTCACCTACCGCGACTGGGACACGCTCGTGGAGCTCCCGCAGGAGCTGCTCGCGGAGCTGGAAGCTGGTGATCGCTGGCTGGGGGACGCTTCCCCCCGCAGAGTCAGGCGCCCAGCGCGGCGAGTGCACGTCTGGACGGACGCATCCGACCAGGGAGGTGGGGTGGTCGTCCTGGATCCGACGCGACGGACCGTCCTCGCTCGCGAGAGCTGGAGATGGAAGGATCGGCTGGCGAGGCTGGCTCCGCCGACGCCGATTCGGCGGCGCGAGCTGGTGACGGCGATTCTTGGCGTCCTGCTGGCTCGACACGTCACGACTGGGTGGGTGACGCTGGATGTCTTCCACGACAACAGCACGGCCGAGAGCCGCCACCGAAAGCTTGCGTCCCCGCACCCAGCGGAAAACCGCCTCATCGTTGAGATGCAGGAGCGCCTGCGCGATGCGGACGTGCTCACCCATCTGGTTCCGGGCGAGAACATGGTCGCCGACCTGGACACCAGAGACTGAGAGATTGAGGGGGGGGAGGGGGGCGCGGCGTCTTTAAATAATGCCTACTGTTTCCTTCCGCGTGAAGGCACACGGAAGAGGGCCTCCGCAGGGGTGCTGACCCCAGCGAATGAAAGGGCTCCTTTTCCGCGGCAGGATGTATCTAGCAAGGTGGCCGGTGCTTCTCACTGGCCCCGACGCACGCCAGCGTCCTCCTCCAAACCCTCTCTGTCTCTATTTATGTCTCTCTTTCTCTTTTCTCCGCATGTGGTACAAAGAAGCGAGGTTTGGCGCGGCAGCTCTTCCCCAGAGAAGGGAAATAAAATTGAGAGGGATAAACACGCAGTCTTTTTCCCTCAGGTTTTATTGTCGCAAACGAATCACCGCGTGCATCGGGCGGCGCCCACAGCACGGAACAAAGCGCCCATGCGGGGCTTCAAGCTCATTAGACAATCGACGCATACCACACGAACGTATCAGGTTACCACACAACGTAAGCACACTCTCCCCGGTAGCTCCGGTCAGTTGACCTCCGCCGGGCTTAAAAAAGTTCCCTCCCTCCCTCCCAATGCGATGAGGGTATCGCGCCATGAACTTCTTCCCTCCGCGAGGGTCCCCCGATGGCATCGTGCAGCGTTTCCCCTCGGCAGAGGGCTGGCTTCCCCGTGCGGGAAATGACGTCGCACTCCCTCCGCAGAGGGCTCCCCAGCAGGGGTGGCATCGTGCAGCGTTTTCCCCTCAGCAGAGGGCTGGCTTCCCCGTGCGGGAAATGACGTCGCGCTCCCTCCGCAGAGGGCTCCCCAGCAGGGGTGGCATCGTGCAGCGTTTTCCCCTCAGCAGAGGGCTGGCTTCCCCGTGCGGGAAATGACGTCGCGCTCCCTCCGCAGAGGGCTCCCCAGCAGGGGTGGCATCGTGCAGCGTTTTCCCCTCAGCAGAGGGCTGGCTTCCCCGTGCGGGAAATGACGTCGCGCTCCCTCCGCAGAGGGCTCCCCAGCAGGGGTGGCATCGTGCAGCGTTTTCCCCTCAGCAGAGGGCTGGCTTCCCCGTGCGGGAAATGACGTCGCGCTCCCTCCGCAGAGGGCTCCCCAGCAGGGGTGGCATCGTGCAGCGTTTTCCCCTCAGCAGAGGGCTGGCTTCCCCGTGCGGGAAATGACGTCGCGCTCCCTCCGCAGAGGGCTCCCCAGCAGGGGTGGCATCGTGCAGCGTTTTCCCCTCAGCAGAGGGCGGGCTTCCCCGTGCGGGAAATGACGTTGCTTTTCCCTCCGCAGAGGGCTATGCAGCTTTTCCCCTCAGCAGAGGGCTGACTTCCTTCCGCTCCACAGAGGGCATCGGGCACGTGCGTGCATGAGGCTGGAAGCGTGATTACTGCATCCCCTCCGCACTGCCCTGGATCTTCTGTTTTCCTCCTCCTTTCCCCTTGTGCGACAAGGAAGAAGAAATCCTTGCTCAACACAGACCGATACAATCCTGCCTACTGTTTCCTTCCGCGTGAAGGCACACGGAAGAGGGCCTCCGCAGGGGTGCTGACCCCAGCGAATGAAAGGGCTCCTTTTCCGCGGCAGGATGTATCTAGCAAGGTGGCCGGTGCTTCTCACTGGCCCCGACGCACGCCAGCGTCCTCCTCCAAACCCTCTCTGTCTCTATTTATGTCTCTCTTTCTCTTTTCTCCGCATGTGGTACAAAGAAGCGAGGTTTGGCGCGGCAGCTCTTCCCCAGAGAAGGGAAATAAAATCCTGTGGCATCGTCTATCATCTGCAGCCTCCGACTATGGAAGGTTTTGTCGAAACGCACCCCGCGCGGCGTTCAGGACTGTTGAACTCTAGACTGCCACCGCAACCCCTCGGACACATCAAGTTCATCTTCACACTCACCTTTGAGCTCATCGTCCAGAAATTCTACCAACAACGGGCACAAAAGTGCCAACAGCGGACTGGCCAGTAGTATAGCCGGCACATATGGTGTGACATCCAGTAGCAGAAAGTCTTGTGGCAAAAGTTTTTTTTTTCTGAAAAGTTTTTTTTTTGCGCGCGCGCGCGTAAATTTCTGTGGGCCGACGGACATGGGCCAAAAAAAAAAAACCGCCTACCCTGACTTGATTCTCCCCCTCAAGCCTCCTTCGAAAGGAGCAGTTCAGATCTCTGCATCCAGTTGTGGCATGCCCACCTATTTGTTTTAGCCACATGCAATGTGTGAGGAAACTGAACGCCAAAGTAGGACCTTCTGATCATGATCATTTGCCAAATCTTCCACCTGAAACATCCACGTCCAGGATTTGGGCTCAGGGTAGTGCGCGGTCAACGAAAAAGGCTTTTTCCACCTGCCCGCCGACTGTGTCGAAGTCGTCTGGCAGGTGGAAAAGCCATCTTCTTGCCTCGAGAAGTTGTTTTCTTGCACTCGAGTTTTCCGGATTGCCACTCGGGCCCCCCCCCACCCCGGGGGGCCCTCGTGGCAATCCGGAAAACTCTCGTGCAAGAAAACAACTTTTCTCTCGGGCAAAAAATAGCTATCCCTGGTACCTTACCGCGCCCCCCGAACAAAACTAACAACAGACTTTCATCCGCAGGAAACTTCAGAGAGGGTGCTTCTAAAGAAGCCCAGCGACGTCGGACAAATAGTCCACAGGCTTTGCACTCCCGAAAAGACAAAAGAGGCAGAAAGCGAACCGGGATTCGATCAACACTGTCCTCCATCTGAGCATAGTTTGTCGCCGGCTGACCCATGCGCAGCTAGGCAAGCCCTCGCGCGCGGTCCAACGATGGCGACACGGTTTCCCGCCCCCGTGCAATCGCGGCCGTTGAGCGTTCTCGGCTCGCACCGCGTGAAGATCCTCGCCCCGATCGACCGGCCGCCGCGCAAGGCGGGCAACCCGGGCGGCGGCGCGGAGCCTCACCCCCGCCCGGACCCTCCGGACGACGGCGCCGGCAGCCTTCGGGCACCCCCGAGCGTGCCTGCTGCACCCACCACTCTTTTGCACGGGGGACAGCTCTGTCCACCGCGCCTCGGCCACGATGACCGGGTCCTCCCAGCTGCAGGCCCCGCAGCTACCACGACTACGTGCGCCGCACCCTCCGGAGGTGGCGACTGGATGGGCGTCGCCACCGCCGTGCCCAGCCGATCTCGCCCTCTAGCAGACGCTGGCATCCCCGCGGCCCCCTTCGCCGGCGCCGCGGCCAGCACCGCCGCCCGAGGTGAGGCGCCCGGTGTGATGATCGTCGGCGGGTCGTCGTATGCAGCCAACGCGATCCCGGCCGCGGGGCTTCCGCCGACTCGGACGGAGAACCCGCGGACGCCGCGCCGCCGCCTGCACACGCAGCACGGGCAGGCCCCCGGCCGCTCCGCAGCCTGGCCGGGTGCTGCCCGTCAACCGGCGCCGCAGGGCCGCCCGGGTGCTGGAGGTGGTGGAGTGGTCCCCGGTTGCCTCCCACTGCAACCCGCGCAGGATGGGTCGACGCGCGTCACAGTCTCGGGCTGCGACGCGTCCACGCCGGAGCCTGCTGCGGCACCGGGCAGCAGCAGCAACAGCTCGTCTCCGAAGGCAGTGTCCCGGCACGCGAGCAAGCGGAGCCTGTGGAGTCCGAGGGTTCTGGACTCCGCGTGGGGCCTGTTCCTGGCCGGCAGCCGGGCGGACCTGCGGAAGGCGTCGCGGCTCCGGTTTGCGGAGGACGCGGCGCCGGTCGGCGCCGCCACCGGGCACCCTTCGGCGCAGACCTTCCTCGAGTGGAAGCTCACGAAGCAGGTCTCAGCCGTCTCGCAGGCCGAAGCCCGCGAGAGAGACGCGGTCACTTGCATTGCCGCCGACGTGTATCACGTGTACTTCGCCCCGCTCTCCGAGCGGATGGCCTTCGCTTCGGTTGAAGACGGCAGGCGGGGCCTGCTCCGCGCGAGCGAAGCCGACGCCCGCACCCGGGTGTGCGCCCGGTGCCGCCAGGGCGAACGTGCGCTGGCCCAGCTGCAGTGCCTGCGCCTCCTCGTCCGGGCCCAGGGGTTCCGGGTGCTGTCGGCCCACCGGAAGACGCGGCAGGCTGCGAGGCAGCGGCGGGCGGAGCGGGAGGACGCGGTTCGGCACCTGCTGCGGCGGGTCGCGTCGCGGTACTACGGCAGGCTCGCCGGGTTCCGATCGTTCCGCCGGCGGCTCGCGCCGCTGGCGGGCGCCTTGGCAGCGGCGGAAGCCGCGGCGAGGGCCGCCGCCGCCGCCGCCGAGCAGGCGGGCTTCGCGAAGCTCAACGACGCCGCACGGGCGGTGGCGGTCCGGGTTTGGATCGCCGACTGGCGCGTGAAGGACCTGCCGGACGAGGAGGCGCGGCACAGGCATGCCCGGACTGTTTTTTGTGTCGTGCTCTCTGGCTGCAATTTGGCAAGTTGTCGAGAACAAAAGCTTATCTGTGCATCAATGCAGCGTGCTGCCCTTACTCCCGTTTGGCAAGCGTACTACATGCTTGTCATAAAAAACCCCGGAGTCTCAAGCGAACTTTAACTTTGGAAACACACGTGTCTCAAAAATACCTCAGAAATTGTGCCCATTTTCAATTTGCGACAATGGCGTTGCCACGTGGGTGTCCCTGACCGTACTGTCCTATACGAAGTTTCTGAGCTCGGATTGGCCACTGGATGCCTCCCGCAAGGCTTCTATGTCTCCCAAAATTCGATTTCATGGCCCCCCAAGCAGGAATTGCAGCACGTCGGAGAAAGTCTATAATGATGGCAACGCCTGGTCGCAATATAAAACGGGCAAAATTTCTAAGGTTTTCTTGAGCCGTATTCGTTTGCACTGCGCAGGCTCTGCTCTAATAGCACAAAAGGAAAACCCCCCCTTCCCCCCCCCACCTCACAAGTCAAACGGAGACTTCAAAAAACCGACCGCTTACTACAAGAAACAGTCTGAAAACAGCCACAACTGAGGTGACGATTATATATATGAGACGATGCCAAAAGGGGGGGGGGGGGGGGGCAGATGTTTTCTGGTATAGTCAGATACTGGGCATGTGGGGTATAGGACCCATACCCCCCCAGAAACCATGTTTTCGGGCCGATTTTGGGGTCCAATGCCCTCGGAGAACCTTTTTCTGAGCGCAAAACTCAGTTGTTGTGGACTTTGAGGCCCCAGGTAGGGTTACGACTGTACAATGGCTACGGCGGCAGCACCCACCCAGAACAGGAACTTAACTCTGTTCTCAGAATGCGTGACTCGTAAATGCGTTTCGTTCGAAGAATTGGCTCAAAAATTTGCAAGGCAAGACGCACACGAAGTACGATAGGTCACAGGGCTCCATGCGGAGACACTTTAGAGCGACGAGAGCCTTTCTGATGAAAGCTGCAGGAGTTGACCCGATTGCGCCCGGGGTCTCTGTACAGAGGGCGACCGACAAAGGTGACCCATGAGGCAGCAGGCATTCGACGATCTCGTGGAGGCAACCACCGACGTCGTGGGTCACGGAAAAGCTGTCGTGCACAAGACGTTCGTCGCACAAATCCTTCTAGCACAGGCTGGTGGACGAAGAAGGCCAACTAACGGCAAAGGTGTCGTACACCACGTACCGCCAGCTACGTGGTGCCCGGTTCGAACACCTGGCCGGACGTGTGCGACACCTGCAGAAGGGAACACGATTAACCATCGCCTTCGTGAGGTTACCAGCAGCAAACTCACTTCTTTCGATCCGACAAGCCGATTTCTGCCAATAAAAGTTGCCAATACTGCCAGAAGAACCTGGGGTCAGCTTTTTTAACAACCAGGGGCCTCGCCTCCTTGATGATTGATTTGCGTTGGACGACAGGTGACTCGATCCAACTTGGGGAACTGTTTTAGCTGGTGTACAGTGGGTTTCACACTGGATTTGCGGGTGTCACACTGGATTCCGCACTGGATTTTTGGGTGTCAGTGGATTTCACGCTGGATTTGCGGGTGTGGCACACTGGATCTAGCAGGTGTGCCCACGCCCGACACTTTGGCCGCACAGTTAACACCCCCACACGATGCTGGAGTGCACCGTGCGGGGCCTCGAAACCCACAGAAACAGAGTTTTGCGCTCAGAAAAAGGCTCTCCGAGGGCATTTGGCCCCAAAACCGGCCCGAAAAAATGGTTTCTGGGGGGATATGGGTCCCATACCCCACATGCCCAGTATCTTACTATGCCATAAAACATCTGCCCAAACCCCCCCCCCCCCCGGCATCGTACCATAATTTATTCCTGGGTGAGCTTTTTTTCAGGCTTTTTTTCCGACTAATTTGTTCCGGGAAGTGAAAATTTGTTCCGGGAAGTGAAAATTTGTTCCGGGAAGTGAAAATTTATTCCGGGAAGTGAAAATTTGTTCCGGAAACTGAAAATTTGGGGTTTGCCAAATTTTCCAGATTTTCACCATTTGTGTGTGATTTTTACAATTTTTGTGTAAGGTACGCATACCCGAACCCGCAAACCCGCATACCCAAACCCGCAACCCGAACCCGCGTACCCTAACCCCGCAAACCCTAACCCGCAAACCCCGCAAACCCGCATACCCAAACCCGCATACCCTAACCCGCAAACCCGCATACCCTAACCTCGCAAACCCCGCAAACCCGCAACCCAAACCCGCATACCCTAACCTCGCAAACCCGCATACCCGAACCCGCAAACCCGCGTACCCTAACCCCGCAAACCCTAACCCGCAAACCCCGCAACCCCGCAAACCCGCATACCCGAACCCGCATACCCTAACCCGCAAACCCGCATACCCTAACCTCGCAAACCCGCATACCCGAACCCGCAACCCCGCGTACCCTAACCCCGCAAACCCCGCATACCCTAACCCGGAAACCCCGCAAACCCTAACCCGCAAACCCCGCTTACCCGCATGCGATAACGTTTTTCAAATACACACAGCAGATCAAAGAAAGGGGGGAAAGGTGGAAAATGCAGATCAAACGGGAGTAGAATGTGCACACTCGCTTATCCGACTCTTGACTTACTATGCCGTGTTCTGAAAGCTGTCGAGGGGCCCCTCCATAGGTTCTCGCATGATTCGTTCGCCTATGTAACACTATCCGTTTGTAGTACGCTTCGCAATTGTGTTCTTGCACTCTAGCCGAATGGCGGGTGGCGGATTTCCGCGCTCGGGCGCAAGACACAATTATGCTGCTTTTGCAGTGCAAGCCGAACCCGGTTCGCGACTTCGGTTGCGGTAAAGTGTTACAAAGTCTTCGGCTTTCAGATCCGGATACGCGTATGCAACAGATAGTTAGAGGTCACTTGAAGGATACCCGTGTGCAGCGTTCGAAAGAGTTTGCGTATCTGGAGTCTTTTTTTTTTTTCGGGGGGGTGCCCTTTTGACCCTATGTATTTTAATATTTTTTGAGAAGAGAATTTACGACAGCCTCGAGGATATTCGTCATTTCCTGCGTTCGTCCAGTGTAATTGTCGTCCAAGTTACTGACCGTGGGAAGGGGTTCCAAGTACATGCTGTTAAGTCTGTCTGAGTGCGCGATGCAGTTTACCGATAGCCACCGCGTGCCTTCTGTGCCAGGGGTCGGATACGTTTACTTGCTGACCGGTGCTAAGTTGTAGAAGGCCTACCTATCAGCCTGAGTTCAGCTCCACAAGGTTCGTTTCGTTAAGGCAACTCATGATCACTTCGGTGTGAGGGATTAGTCCTGTTAGAAACTACTTGTGGGCGCCTGCTCCGTTGCGTGGTCTTCTCTCCGTACAGTGTTCCACATCTGGAAGGTCCTTGCGTTCAGTTCGCGCTTCCTGTGGGCACAAAGACAGTCGATGACTTCAGGAAGGAATCAGCCATTCTTGCGTGATGTAATGTGGAGTGCAGATTCCGTTTGTTGCCACCTTGGGTTGTCAGCCCAGTCCTCCCCAGTTCTGGGTTCGGTCCGGGTCCCGTGAAATTAGGTGAAATTTGTTCCGAAACTGAAAATTTGTTCCGGGAAGTGAAAATTTGTTCCGGAACTGAAAATTTGTTCCGGGGTGAGTTTTTTTTCTGGGAGGCTCACTGATCGTGTCAGCCATTTTTAGCCCAGAAATGAAAAAAAACTCACCCAGGAACAAATTAGTCAGAAAAAAAGCCCACCCCGGAACAAATTTTCACTTCCCGGAACAAATTTTCACTTCCCGGAACAAATTTTCACCTCCCGGAACAAATTTTCACCTCCCGGAATAAAAAAGTCGGAAAAAAAGCCACCCCGGAATAAATTAGCCCCACCCCCCCCCCCCCCCTTTTTTTTTTTTTGGCATCGTACCATATTATAACGCAACTTTCCACCAACAACCAACGCAGGAACGGTGTGCGCGTCGTTGAGGCAGTGCACATGAGCGAGACGTTCGACCGGCAGAGGATCGAAGCCGTGCTGGCCGCCGTCCGGAGGCAGTGGCGGCAGCGGGCAGCCGCGCTGCGCGGCGTGGCCGCGATCGCGCGGGACACCCGCCTGGCGATGGCCGGGCGGGCCTTCGCCGTCCTCCGGCGCCTCGTGAAGACCGACGAGCAGCGCAGCGGGAGCACCGCCGACAGGCTCGCCGCCTCCTTCGTCCGCGCCCGCACCCTCCGGAAGCTCGCACTCTGGGCCCTCCGCAGGAGGAAGGCCAAGAAGGGCTTCGTGCGGTTTTCACTCGCCCGATTCGCCTTACGGGTGGCCCAGCTGACCGGCACGAAGAAGGTCGAATTCGTCGTCCGAGTATGGGCGTATCGAGCCCTGGCGCGGTATGCCGGGACGCTGTCGAAGCGGAAGCAGCTGGTGCTCACCGCAGCCGAGCTCCGCACCGCCGCCGTCACCGCCACGATACGACGCGCGTGGGTCCGGTGGCGGGCGCTGCTGTCGAGGATGCCGGGCGAAGTGTTCCTCGCGCACACGGTCCTCGGCATGCTCGGTCTGTACTACTCGAAGTGGCTCCGGTCTGTCCGGATGGCTAGAGTGCGGCAAGCGCGGGCAGCCGTCACGCGGCGGCTGCTCGAAAGGATGCGGGGCCCCCCGGAGACGCGGCTCGCGGCCTCCGCCTACGGCGCTTGGCGCCGGTTCACCTCCGGCGCCGCTTCGCGGCGCGCGAAGACGAGGCCCCTCGCCGACGGCTGCAGGGCCGCCGCCTTGCGGCGGGCGCATGCGAAGTGGCACGCGTGGTGCCTCCTCCGCAGGGCTGACAGACACGCTGGCTCGGCCGCCGACATCCTCCTCGGGAAGACCACGGGCATCGTCACAGGGCGGGCGTACCGGGCGCTGCTTGCACACCGGACCCGGAGGGTTGAAGGAAGGGCCCGCGCGGCGCACCAGCGGGCGGCGGCGGCCGAGCTGGAGGCGAACGTCCGCAATTCGACGAGGCGGCGGTATTTGGCGAAGCTCCGCGGCTTCACGAAGCGCCGCGTCGTCTGCCGGCTGCGCGGCGCCGACGCCGACGGGCTGGCCGCTCAGTCGGCAGCCGCGCTGCTGCGCAGGTTCTCGCGCCGCTGGCGCCGGGTGACCCGCCGCCGGCTGCCGGCCGTCGCCGCACGGGTGAACGCCCTCGCCGCCTCGTCCGCAGCGGCGCGGCTCCGCTCGCGGTTCCGCGCGTGGGCGGCGTGCTCCCGCCGCAGGGCCGGGTGGCCGCGGAGGCAGAGGATGGCAGCCATCCTCCACGACGACGCCGTGCGCGCGTGGCTGGGCACTCTCTTCGCGAAGTGGGTGCGCTGCGCGGTGGACCCGGCGCTGCGGGCGGTGCGCAGGCTGGCGTGGGCGGCCGACGCGGCTGTTCTCGACAGGTACCTCGGCAGGCTGTCCGGCTACGGCCAGGTGCGGGCGCTCAGAGAAGTGCAGCGAGACCAGGCAGCGTATCTCGCCGCCGCATTCCGGCAACGGCTGCTGCGCCGCTACTACAGGCGCTTGAGGTTCTGAGTAGCACGACTCCAGGGAGCCTACACGGTGGAGTCCAGCCTCAGGGGCTGGAGTTAAAGCGTGTTAAAAAAGCGGGTGTCACACCCTTTGTGGATTTACACGCGTTTTTGGTTGTAGCACATCCGCTTTTCGGGTGTGGCTCGGGTCTTTTGAGGCTGGACCTCACCGTGTAGCCACCCTCAGGGCTTTCGCGGACACCAGGAAAGTCGCTGCAAGGGTTGGAGTGGCTCAGTTGGAGTGGCTTGGGCGCTCAAAAGCCGTGCAGCGAGACCAGGCAGCGTACCTGGCCGCCGCATTCCGGCAGCGGCTGCTGCGCCACGGAACTACAGGCGCTTGAGGTTCTGAGTACCGCTCTAACCAGTTGACGTCGGCGGGAAAGGGCTATTTAAACTTCAGATTGCTAGGCATTTCTGATTTCCTTCATGACCATGTTTGAGTCCTCGGTTTCCAACCTATGTTTTGAAAGTCGTTTCCTTGTTCCACCCAGAATTGAAATCTTTTGTAGTGATCCTCCTGCAGGTTCACCTCCAGCAACCTTGTTGCGACTTTCGCTTCCTCAGATTGGCGTGGCCCGAATCCTCATTGCTTGGATTCGGGCCACGCCAATCTGCGCACCGTCCGCAGCGTCGCGTCGTCCGTACAAGCACTTGTACACTGAGATGTGAAAGACACGGTTGCAGCTGCACGAGAACTACGTACGCTGGAGGCCTGCCGGTGTTTTGTGCACAAAACAGTCTGACCTTCTCACCCGCGACATCGATTCGGTGTTTTGCACCCCTGGAAAATGAGAATTCGGGTTTGGTACCCGAAACCTTGTGCATGGAGGACGAATCCTAGAAGTTGATGTGCCAAAAACCAAGCACATTTTTGCAGTCTGAACTGCTGTCTCTCCCACCGTGCCTTTGCAGCCAATATTGCCCTCCTTGGTCAAGTGTTTTCCAACGCTGGTCCAAGGAGTGGAAGCAGGCAGCTGCGGTCCATCGTTTTCAGCCTTTTCGCTCATCGGGATCCTGTTGTGCCAGTATTAAGCCGAACCATCTTCACCGATCGATGTATCCCAACACCCGGCGACGTGGCATCGCTTTCGATCAATGTGTCGCTCAAACCCAGTTGTCGTCAGATGGAATGGGGTCTTCTCGTCGTCATCTTAAGTCTGAAAGCAGCACATTGCATGTAGCCTTCAAACGCACAGCGAGTGTCCCACCGCTGAGCTTCTTCGGCCGAGGAAACGGCGGGAGTAACGATGACTCAGCTGCTTCTGAGACCCCAAGAGCTTGCTGGGGGAGGTGGCGCCGCTCGCCCTGCTGCCAGTCTCAGAACTGACTGCTGCCCCAGACACGCACGCCGAACTGGAAACCGAAAATTTCACTCCGCGCTTGCCTGATCTCTCAGCGTCGACATTTGAAGCACTGAGCAGAAGGCACATATTCCACTCGCTGCCGCTGTGACGAAGCGAAATGCTGTGCTTTTATTAATTCCGGCTGCGAGTTGCTGCTGGGCACAGATGAGTGGTGTCTAAATGCGCACGATTGCGCTACCAAGAGCCCAGAGGAAGGGGCAGCACGATGAGCCGCCATGCTGCCTCGCTATATGGCAGGGGAGGGTGTGGCTACATGCAGTAACAAGATAGCAGGCGGGTGGGGCGGAGGTTGGAGTCTGGGGGGACAACAGATGGAGAAGATGGGCAACGACGAAGGCGCGCCGGACCTAGACTTATCCGATCTCGTCCGCGACTTGCAAGCCTTGTGCTACCTGCCCGAAACAGAGGTACACCCCTTTTCTTTTGGTGTTAACAATGCATTGTTGGTACTAAGAATTAGTAGTTGGCAGCGTACTACATGAAACTTACCAAAGCAAGTGAGTTCCGCTAGTGCGCACAAACAAAAGAAAGCGCCTTGCTAATTCTTGTCATTTTTGGCCATCTGAAACCACGTCCAGGATTTGGGCTCAGGGTAGTGCGGTCAACGAAAACCCTATTTTCCTTTAGCCATACTACAACTCCCTTTCTACCAACGCTACTCTTTCTATAACGTACATATAAAAGGTGTCACGGGATAAGCCGGCAGCCGCTGCTTAACGGTCAGTGCATGCTAATCCATGTGGTTCATGTACTTAAAAGAACTCAATGCTTAACGGAAATTTGAGGGCGTACAGAGAGCCGACCTGGAGCGGACGAACTCCTTCTGGAGGATGCGTGATTGTCCCGCGCACACCGCGAGGCTTATACGTGTAGCGTTGGCGGGAGGGGTGAACACGGCTGAGTTCACGTCGCGGATGAGGCAGGCCGGAGCTGAGCCGAAGGCGCCCAGCTGCAAGCACTGTGGAAGCGGCGACACCGAGGACGAGAAACACGTATTCTGGGACTGCGGAGCGTATTCGCACATACGGCGACGAGAGGCACATGCCGAGCTGATGGCAGCCAACCGGGCCGACTGACCCAGATGCACGCTGGAACACGGAGTGGTAGTACCCGAAAATGCCGAATTTTCGAGGTGGCTCCAGGAGATGATGGCTGAAATCCTTGCGGAACGGGCAGGGCTCGAAGCACGTGGCTGGGTAGCCAGGAACCCCACGACCCCCTGGTCGAGAGCGGATGCGATGCCTGCCGAGAAATTTGACCACCCCTTTGCGCGGATTGCCCCGGCATGGACGTGGGAGCGGAACAAGACCTGGGGACTACCGACGTTTTATGCGTTGGTAGCGTGGCTGTCGGACATGCAATGGACCGAGAACGGGCAGGCGTCAATGCTAGAGCTTGCGATCGACTTTGAACTCTGGGCCTCAGCATGCCGCTGCACGGGAATGCGCCGAAGGGGGTGAGAGAACGGGGAAACGTCCTGCGCTGCATGATGAGCGCGTTGGACAAGCTGGCGGCACAGCAAGGGCTGGGAAGCTGCATGAGAGGAGAGAGGGTGTGCCCGACGACGTCGCTGTCGTTCATGGGCATCACGGGGATATCGGGTATACGGCCCAGGCCACGCTTTCGCGAGGCACACACGGGGACGATACTTGAGGAACAAGTGAAAGGAAGCGATGTAGGGACGCAGTGCCCGACGTACCCTGACTGGACGATCGGGAGAGCGGCGAGGTGGGCCCTGCCTGCCCCACCACAACTGCACCCAGACCCCGTGCATATGCCGGGTGTCGGTATAGAGAAGGCACTCGTCACGTGCGCGACCCATCACAAAGGGAAGTGTGAGGCGTGCAGAGCACTCGTCCGAAGGGACGTTCCCACGGTAGAGATGTGCTGCCGGCACCATCACCACGCGAACGATGGGCAGCCGATCGCGGTGTGCACAGAGCACAGCACGACGAAGTGCGGCGAGTGCAAGACAGCGGCGGCGTGTTGCCGCAGCGGGCATCATGCCTGCCGCACAAATGGCAGAGGAACCTGCCAAGAGTGCAGAAGGCTCCCTACGCTGACGCAGAGGCGACCGGCGGCATGTTGCCGCCGCGGCCACCACCAGTCCAACAAGCCGAACGTCCAGTCAACCCCCGGACGCAACAAGAAGAAGAGGCCCTCCTCACCCACCCAGGTGGGCGTAGGAAAGCGAGCGGTGCGAGCGCCGCTGGCAACGAAAAAGGAGACGGCGACGACCGGACGGGCGACCAAGAGGCCGCCACCAACGCCAGGAACCAGCGAACGACCAGCGCTGAAGAAGAGGGTGCTCGGCACCCCGAAGGAAGGCCCGATCGCCGGCCGCAAGCGGAAGAAGACGAAGGCGACCACACCCGACTCAGGGGTGCATCGAAGGAAGAAGAAGGTACCGAGGGCAAGCAGCTCTCAGAAACGACCGGGGACCACGGGCACACCAATGCCCTCGAAAGTGGAAAACGGGCACACGTGCCCGCCCTCGTACTCGCCGACTCAGTCTCTGGAATCGCAAGAAAGCCAAACCCCGCTAGCTCCACAAATGCTCGACCTTGACGACGCAATGGCAGGTGACGACGTCATCCGATAACCTGACTTTCAAGGCAGTGCATGCTTAACGGATGACACGCATTAATCGAGAAAGTAGCACCTTTTTCTTCGAGCTGTTCTCGGGCCTCGACATCAAGGCACCTAGCAAGGCGGCCAAGACGCATCGGGAGAAGGCCAACGGGATGCGCTGCATGTTGAGCGCAATCAACAAGCTGGCCGTGCAACAACAACTCGGCAAGTGCCTCCCTGGCGACTTCAAGTCGAAAACGACAGCCTTGTCGTTCATAGGCCTGAGCAGCGTACCCGGCTTCCAGCCCCGGCCCCGCCAACGCATGCCCGAAACCGGGCCGACCATCATGCAGCAGGTGAAAACCGGCTACGGCACAGCGCCGGCGTACCCGCCCGAGCGGACGGACAGAGCGCGGCGATGGGTAATCCCCAGAGCGCCACTGGCCAACCCGGATCCCCTGCACCTCCCACACGCAGTGCCGGAGGCGACGAAGAATGCCCCCAAGTGCGCTACCCATCACAAAGGGAAGTGCGCAGTCTGTCGCGCACTCGGACACCACCACGGCCCTACGGTGGAGGCATGTTGCCGACACCACCACGCCGACAACGACGGCTTACCTCCGGCCGTCTGCGACCGGCACCGCATGACGAGATGCGTGGAGTGCAACACGCCAACAGCGTGCTGCAAGGCCGGCCACCATGACTGCCGCGAACACGCCCGCGGTCCGTGTGACGACTGCCGCGGCTTACCGACGCTAGCGGAACGGCGGCCGTCAGCCTGCTGCAAAAAGGGCCACCACGTGCCAGCGCCCCCGAAGCCAGCCCCCGCTAAGCCGAAGCCAACAACGCCGCGGAAGAAGGGCCGACAGAAGCCGACGACACCACCGCGCATGAAGAGGACGCGTCAAGCGTCCCCAAAGGCGGCCAAGATGGCGAAAAAGCACGCACCGACCGAGCCGGCCCGAGCGACACCACCAAGGAAGGGGCAGAAAAGAGCCCGACTCCCGACACCACCGAATGACCCGGCGGGAAAACCCGGAAAAAAGCACGCGGCGCGAAAGCGCAACATTTCGAGAATGGAGCTGGATATCACCAGCCCTGCCACCTCGACTTCATCCTCATCCATGTCAGGATCGCCCCCTCGAGCGACTGCTTCGGCAGGACAGCCGGCGCGAAAGCGCAACAAACGAAGAATGGAGCTGGATATCACCAGCCTATTATCACCGTCCTCGCCCGCTTTGAGATCGTCCTCGGACGACGTATTCAAATAACCCTAGCCTATGACAAATGCAAGCTTACCCCTGTGGTACCTGCATTTCAAGTTCACACTGCTTAACGGCACCAACGCCAG
>JAPJBO010001022.1:25000-77191 GCA_030068145.1 Diplonema papillatum
AAAGTGGCCAGTAAATTGAACAAAAGCTAACCGGTGAAAACGGGGAAGGGGGGGGTGTTTGGAACGAACGTGACAAATGGAAGAAACTAGGTCCGCGAGAGGGTGCCTGTGTGCTTAGGTTCGGATGCAGAAAAGTTCTTCGTCTCCCGGCCTGTGTGCGACAATCTTGCTTCTTTCCTTTGGGGGACGCGTAGTTTGTCGGTGTCTTAGTGGACGCTTCTCAGCGCTTTGCTGCAATGTCTCGTACCCTTTCTCACGATCAACAACAAAGGTACACACCGATACTCTACCCACGTGTAACCAAATAATCTAAGGACTCGCAGCGTTTAAGGGTATCCTTGTTGCCGAAAGTCACCTGGAGACGCTAAACCCGGAGTTTCCAAAGCAGAGTATTTTGTGCCGGGTATGTTTTTTAATAGTACATCTGTACTGACGGGAACATGTCCGGAACAACGGTTGCACATAAAAGAGAAAACGAAGCCAACGAAAAAGTGCTAATACAGGAAAACCTCCCCCAGAGAGGTTTATACCCTGTACACGCGAAGAACAAGAAACGTTTGCCCTTATCATTTTCATCACCTTTTTGGTCAGTTGATGCTGATCGTCCGTTGCTTCGTTTATCAGTGCAAGCCCCAACTCCGGAAATGTTCTCGCTCTTCCGCTAGTGCGCAGGAACAAGAGGAAGCGCCACACTAGTTTTTGAAAGCATGCTGATGCCGCAGGGAATCGGTCGTTGACACGACCTCTTGTGTTTGTGTTAACCTCATGTCAAGAGCTGCGACTCGACTATTCGCCACCGGCTTCTTCCGCGGCATCGACTCGTGTCTCGTGGTTGTATAAGACTCGATGTTCGATGCACAATGAAGAATAACCGAAGAAAGCTACGGCGTAGCGATGCCAGGATTCTGTTCAGAAAAATTCTCAAGCGAACTATAACTCTAAAAATGATGGTAGAAATCACCCGTACGTGCCGAACGGGCCTCGGTGTGTGTGATCGGACCCTGTTGTGAAGCCTGTGATGACCTGTCGGGGGGTCGCTCTGTTCTATTGCAGTTGTGCTGAAGGAACCATTTCCGGAACAAGGGGAGCAGTGCTCGCGCTAAGGAAAAAGTGGCTAAAAGATTCTTGAAAAACTGACCGGCTATATAATCAGCCGGCTGAGGTCTGCCGATCAGAAGCTTTTGCGAACATCTTGATACACATCTCGCCCGGTTTGTGCGTCAAGCTGATTCCGCTCCATGGGCTGCAGTGCCAAAGGTCACACTGTTGAAAACCGGCTGATGTGGTCCGGTAAACAAAAAGGGCTCGGTATTTAATCAGCCGGCAAGCCGGCTGATCTCGCGCACACTGAAGGGGAGGGCAAATAAAAAACCAAAAAGAAAAAGATACACGAAAAGACGGTCATACGGCACCAAGAAGACAGACAGTCACCTACTACGACACCATACTGAGGAGGACCCACCATAAGTAAGGTGTATGGACAATGGCCGAAACCACCAATGACCAACAAGAAGAAAGGTACACACTTCGTGTTACCACCACCCTCAAGAACACGCGGAACACGAAGGATATCTTCCCATATATTGCCTAAGGTCACCCGGAGACTTTAAACCCCCGGAGTTTCAAGCGAAGCGTTTCACTCTGACGGTTTGAATGAGAAGGCCAATCTCCCTTCCTACACCCGGGGAACGATTACGATTCTACCTCACCAAATTCACCACCGTTTATCAGATCCCACCTCCGGAACTGTTCCTTCTTCTTGATGCCACATCGCACAACGGCTTTTCACAATTCCACACTCGTCCACAACGTGTGTGGAACTAAACGTTACTTCTGAATACTTCAGGTTCAGCTTCTGAAGTGCTTCTAACTTCCAGAGTACTGTGTACGTTGTACTTACGAAAGGAATGGGGGAGGGGGTCGGGGTGGAGGGCGGGCGGGTGCAAAAACGAAGCTTCCAGTCAACAAAGAAAAAGAGAAGGCGTCGTTGAACACTGTGTGCGCGAATGACCTGTTTTGTACCTTTACATGGCAGGCTCCGACGCTGCCAACTTTCTTTTTCGTACTGACATGTCCACGGCGTTGTATATTGTTCTAAGAAAAAAGACACCGGACTGTGCATCAACCCCGGTTGATTGTCGGCAACACAAAACACAAAGCTAACCCAAGAATGCAAAATGAAAACATGAAAATCCAGGAAGATGGAAAAAGAAAAGAAGAAAGAAGAAAAAAAAAAAAAAAGAAACGAAAACCGTCTTGTGGGTTGTTCGGCTTCTCAGTTCCCCGCAGTTTTTCCCGGCGGACATCCTTCTGCCAAAGCAAACCGTGGCAAGCTCTCAATCGGTTTCTTCGCGCAATTCCGGAAAACGAGTCACACCCGCTTTTCGGGTGTGACTCGTGCGCACCCTCTTTTACCTCCAGCTTCTGAGGCTGGACTCCGCCGTGCATGCAAACTACGAACCGCAGGCAGAGCCGACGCACTGACGCAAGCTTTTGCATGCGCTGGCCCGATGGGCTCTCTCTCCGTATCCTATCAGTAGGGTAAAATCAACCGGTCTCACGCCGGTCTAAACCCAGCTCACATTCCCTATGAGAGGGTGAACAATCCAACCCTTGGACAATTCTGCTTGTCTAGGTTAGGAAGAGCCGTCTCCAGGCCACACCCCCTTCTGCAGAAAGAGCATGTTGCTGGTTGACCGTTCCGCCATTGCCTTGTTGTGCAGAAGCGGCTCAGAGACCTGGTCAACCAGCTCAACGACCGCTTTCGCGACCGAAATTGGACAGTCGGAGCATTCTTCCCTGGGGACAGTCCCTATGAGTAGAAAGAAAAAGTAGGGAAGGCTCAAGGCTGCATCCTGAGCGAGTTATCTTGGTGTCGGTCACATTAGTGAGTTAGTGAAAGCGTGCGAATATCTACGCTTCCCTTCACTGCCGACAGCCTCAAGATAAAGCTGTCAGTCAATACTCTGGCTACAGTCAGATAAAGTCCGACGAACGTCTGACCTGCGTTGGTCCGAAGCCAAGACTAGATGTGTCATCCTGTCTTCCAACTCAGAAAGACCCAAGACTGAGGTCGACTCGACCATGCCCTCTTGCTCCGCAGCGACTGCATCCGGGTGTACAAGCACCTGCTTTGCAGGAAATACTTGAGGAGACTGCCAGTTGCGAAATTTCATAGTGTGGTTCTCATCAGCATGCAGATGACTCCCCTCTGTCGCAAGAATATTCTAAACTCAAAGGCAGTGGCTTATATATGGATCTGGTGCTCGGACCAAGTCCGAGCAAGGAAAAAAAAGAAGAAAAAAAAAATGCACAACTTGATGAGGGGCCAGTAGTAGTACTACATTACTACAGTGTACCACACGAGCAGTACTGCAGTACCGGTTACACAATTACAGTTGACTCGCATCAAATTTCCTACAGTCTCGGTGGACTACAAAGCGGCTATGGCAATTCTTGCAGTGTGGCGCTACCATGAGCAAAACCCACCTGCACGTGCCGCAACTGGGATTTTTAGTAACTCCGAGCAACTTACGGACAGTTACGTGGGAGGACTTTTTATATATAAGGCCCTGCTCACCGCGCCCGACCTGTCGAGTTGCTTCGGCATTTTTGTTGAACGCTTACGCCCGCCACTGAACCCAGATTCACCTGTGTTTCGTGTGGGCTACAGCACATTTACCTCCTTTGATCTTTTGCAACTGGCAGCCTCCTCAAGTATTTCCTACAAAGCAGGTGCTTATACAAGTAAAAAAAAAAAAAAAAGGTAAATGTGCTGTAGCCCACACGAACTACAAGCAAATCTGGGTGCAGTGGCGGCAGTGGCGGGCGTAAGCATTCAACGGACCCACTTCGTAGTTGTATTAATTTCTCCGCCTCTAGCATCCGTCGAAGTAAGCACAAGGCAGTCCCTTGAGTATTTGTTCTCGCGTAGCTACTTACGCAACAGCGCTTCCAATGGTCTTTTTCTTTATTCTCTGCCCTCGCACAGCGTGCTGTGCGGCCTTAGGTTTCCACGTTCGTCAGGCGGTTCAGACGGAGTGGCCTAGCCCCAACCAGTCCTGTCGAAGCGTTTTCTGTTCTGTCTTGTTGCAAAGCGTAGTTGCCACGATCTGTTTTTCTTTCATATAATCCGAGATGGAATTAGTCTCCCATGCATATTGTACAGCAAGGAACTTCTGCCTGTACACCTACAGCGTGTTGAAATCACACAGTGGACCGGTCAGTCGTGGCCACACCCTTTTGCAGGTTTGGCCTTGAGGCGTCGACGGTCCGAGCTACGTTCTTCAACTCACACCATGTAGGCTCAGATACTGATCTTGATTCGGATTCCGACCATGAACTTGGCACTGCCTTGCCTGAAGCTAGGATTTTGATTCCGGTTTCTGACGATGAACTTGCGCTGCAACGTTGGCAACCTTCACGAGTTGCACCACGAAGGTATTTGATAAAAATCCGAGAAATCTCGTAAGAGCCCCTTCCATGAAGTACCCACAAGGTTCCAAAGAATCCCATGAGATCCTACAGATTCGAGCTATTGCTGCATTCGTGGGGATTCATCGGCGCACGCCAATGCGTACACGTAGCACCGGAAGGGGCACTTTGCCGCGCTCCGGGCTGGACCTTCTGCTGGGAACTGGGATCTTGTATCGATCATTGGGATCTTTCGAACCAGCTGGGCTCACTCTTCGCGGCACGCACCCTCTTTAGAGCACATTGCGTGCTGCTAACCCTTTTATCTTTACTCTTGTCCGGCAGACTATGCACGGACTTGTGCAAGCGATTTGCCTTCTGTTCCGGTTCTGTGTTTTCTTTTCTGCCATTTTCGTCTTCTCTGGATTCACCAGTCAGCGCTCGAGTCAGTTGTGTGTGTGCTAGCTATTATGAAGAGTACTCCAGACGAGGGAACACTCAATGCGAGCAGAGAATCTCTGTCGGCTATCCTCAGTGTCGGACATAGCAGTTGGGCATTGCAGTCAAGGGCATTGCAGCCCTGCGGGTTTTGTATGCAATGAGATGAAAGGAATGAAGAATTCCGAATAGCAACTACGAAGAACAGACACCCTGTATATAGGTTCGTCAAGTCTTGAAGTTTCCCTCGGAAATCCGTGAGAATCTCGAAACCAAAGAGTTTAGCGTCGGATGCTGTGACCTGGTAACGTCTGCAAGAACCACTTCAGGAATTTGTCGTCAGTTTTACCATCGCGCTTACCACCCCTGACGCAGCAGGCCTTTGCTGTATACTACATTAGGAAGCCGCCGTTGTTACCTGGTATTCTTGGAGCCTCATCTCTCTTGCAATTCATGACAAGGCTTGTGCTTGTGGAAAACCCGGAATTTCAAACCAACTTTACCTTTCTCTCTCTCTCTCTAAAGGGTCAGCGCAGGAGCGATGACGACAAGAACACATACAGGTGGGTGAAGAGAGGCCCTGGGCTTGCCAAGGCGTGACTACCCTCGTCCCTGTCCCTCCCAGGGAGCCGTCCCGAATCTAGCTGACGGTGGAGGCCCGCGCCCTTTGACTTATTTTGATGTGTTCTCTCTCTCTCTGTCGGGAATGGTCAGCGCGGTAGCGATGACGACGAGAACACACACGCATATAGGTGGATGGAGAGAGGCCCTGGGACTGCTAAGGCGTGACTACCCCCGTCCCTGTCCCTCCCAGGGAGCCACCCCCGATCTAGCCTGGCCCACCTGGGCTCACCTGACGTGGAGGCTGGCACCCCTTGACTTGTTTTATATGTTTTCTCTCTCTCTCTTTCTCTCGTGAAACTATCCAAGTGCCTGCATTTCTCAGCCGGTTTGGCCTGAAAAATACTCGAGGGACTGCCTTGTGCTCATTTCGAGGAAAGGCTAGAGGGGGAGAAAACAAAACAACTACAAAGTGGGTCTTTTTTGTTGAACGCTTACGCCCGCCACTAAACCCAGATTTACCTGTGTTTTCGTGTGGGCTACAGCACATTTACCTCCTTTGATCTATCGCAACTGGCAGTCTCCTCAAGCATTTTATACAAAAAAAACAAGTCTGAAAATGGAAAGTACCTCAGGGGGGATGAACCAAACTTGGGACTAACAAAACTCGAAGGCACAGGCTGGCGGTGAAGGGGGGAAGGGGCTCCCAATCTTCTGTTGCGGCGCGGGAACAATGGCTCAAATGGGGGAGCCGTTCGAGATCCCGGACCCGGAGGTGCTGCCGGAGCCGAGTCTCGCGGAGACCCAGGCCCTCAGCTCTCCGACGCGGCAGGGGCCCCGCTTCGCGCTGGAAGTTGACAAGATCAACCGGAAGATCAAACCCGAGTTCCGGAAGTGGATCATGGCGTACCCGTGCATGATGCTCCTCGACTCGGAGGTGAAGGTGCGGCGCGCCATCCGGTACCACGAGATCGAGAAGGTGTGGCTGCAGAAGGTGCGGTCGGTCCGGACGGGACAGAGCGTGACGCAATACATCATCAAGTCGCCGTTCGCGATGCGCGAGCCGACCCTCGTCCTCCAGCTGCGACCCTCCGGGAACCCTGAAGAGGACTTGAAGCCCCTCAAATGGATGAACCACTACTACCAGAAGTTCAACGGCAAACCCCTTCCCGTCTTCAACCTCGACCCGTCTGTCGACATCCGGGATCCGATGCATTCCACCACCTTCGGCCCGTTCGTCAAACCGGAAGGCCACCTGTCCATCAAAGCCAAGAAGGACAAGTGGAAGAACGACACGCTGACCCCCGCTTTCTCCCCCGCTGCGTCCCCGGCGAAGCCGCCCGACTTGCCGGAGATCCAGCTGCCCTATCCACCCCAGCTCCCCCCTCCGGTGCCCGAATCGCCCCCCCCGCAGCCGGAGCCGGAGGACGAGGACGAGGAGGAAGAGCTGCCGGACATCGAGTTCCTCGACTACCAGCCGCCGCCCGCGCCCATCCTCCAAGCGCCGCCGCCGCGGTTTCGGCAGCCGCCGGCCCTGCCGCCGCCGGAGCCGATGATGCTGATCCCGGCCGACATGCTGTCGACGCTCAACCAGCCGCCGCCGGTCGTCCGGCGGAAGAAGAAGCTGAAGGACCTGCCAGGCGCGCCGCGGAGCCTGCAGAACCCGCAGCCGGTCCACCTGCACCTGTACATGCACAAGCCGACGCTGACCCACATGGGCAAGGGCATCGGCAGCACCGAAAAGCTGGTCGTTGACAATGAGCTGCCCATTGCGTCCCCCATCGCGTTCTTCAACAGCTCGGAGGTCCCGCACCACGTGCGGAGAAGGGTGTGTCGTCTTTTCTCAATCCAGAATCATCCAGGTAAAAATACTCGACGCAGCTGCTTTGACTCCGAATGGAAGGGAGGAAATATAGGGGTAGAGGGGCAAATACAATACAAACACGATCTGATCGGGTTCTTCGCTGTTCCATTCGTGGGAGAAATAGGTCTCAGAATCCACATGAGGCAATGCCCCCAAAACCCAAACCTGAAACCTTTCCTGGAGTGCAATGATTGTTCAACCTTCTTTCTCCTACTCTCGCGGTGTACGGGGTTTTCAACCCCCTGACTGAACCACTGTGCAGGTAGGACCAGTGCGGTTGGGCACGCATCCGTTCCAAACACGTTCTTGCAACCCCCGAGAGTGGAACCGTGACTCCGAAGAAGGCCAATGTTTTCTCTTTTCGTGCACACTCATTTTTAGACAGGAGGTTCTTACCTCAACATGATTCACTCAACGATGGGCTCATTTTGGACACACGGTGATTCCATCGTCAAGAATACCTGACCACCCCACTGACGACTCGAGCCATTATTCAAAATAACGACCGAGATCGCACATTTGTTTCACAAACGCCAGTCATCCGGAGCCTTTAAACCCCGGGATCCTCAGGCGAACTTTCACTCTAAAAGCAATCAGACGTAGAAGCTCGTGGAAGCGACGATACTACATACTGCAGCCTAACAGCATTTTCTCGGAGCTTGCGGTTATGTTTATCAGCCACTCAATTGTACAGATGCCGCAGTACGTGTAGCAGTGCAGGCATCCGTCAACTGTAGAACGACGGCTGCGTCATTCGCCGCGCCTCCGACGGAACGACCTACGCCCGCCTTAGAAGTACGGGGTTGAAGTGAGGCGACCGGAAACTCCTTGAAGAGATGGTCCCTGCACTCCAACTCGTCTCTCTCTTTCCTCATTCGAGCGCATACGGCAATGCACGCCCGGTCAATACGCGGAGATTGAGGAAGCAAGCACTTGCTGCCGATGGTGCTGCCCTCTCGAAAGTCGTGCTGCGTGTGCTGTGCGTGAAATAGGACCCGATAACTGGGTCGCGATTGGCGGCGAACGGCGGTGGGAGAATCCCATGGAAAAGGCGACCGCGATAGCGGGTGCTCAGGAATCACTCGGTATATGGGAGGCCCTTGGTGTCGATTGTCTTAATACAGTCGGTTCGATCCCCGTGCACACAATCTGCGGCGACGAGCGTGTGAAGCACTTGTCGATCGCGCGGTGCCTGCGTCAGGAGTGGAACCCTATCCCCCCCTCCCGCTACCAAAGTGATTGCTCAGGCACGGTTGTAGAGGCCTTCTCCCCGTCACGGGTTTGCTTGTGTTCTAGTGCAGCAGCACGGGTAGCCCTGGCTGTGGCGAGCTACGAACAGCCGCCTACGAACCAGACTCACACCGCTGCTCCTATCTGCAGACACTACTCAGGTTCCGCGCTGACGACGGTGAGGCTATGGGACCAGTGCGGTGTTGAGCACATGCAACCTTTCCAAGCACGTTCTTGCAGTCCACCCCTTCTATCTACCAAGATCTTACCTTCTTCCCACCTACCGTATCTCAAATAGGTAGCTGGAGACTCTGGAGTACCGCGGCAGTCTTGCAGTTGCGGTGACTTTCAGTGTTGCGAGTGCGATGGCTGTTGGGGGTACGATGCGGGGGGGGCACACACTCTCCTGGCACGACAACGACAAAACTCGGCCTGTCACCATCCCCTTGGGAGTGAACCAGTCCACCCCCTGCTGATAGACTCCTGTTAGACCGTGACAGTTTGGATTGGAATGCAAATAATCTGTGGCGAAAATCTGCATCGCTGGCGTCGCGGTTATCTCTTCGCACGTGATGTGCCATGCTTTCCGCCTCAGCTCGTCTCGATCGTCGCGTTCAGGTGCGCGTTCGGTGCTTCGCTTTTCCTTTGACTGCTCGTCCAGGTTCATCGGTTGCGCTCGATAGTTGCTTTCTTACGGCGCTTGGGCGATGACCGTGTTGTCTTCTGT
This sequence comes from Diplonema papillatum, assembly GCA_030068145.1. Lineage (NCBI taxonomy): Eukaryota > Euglenozoa > Diplonemea > Diplonemida > Diplonemidae > Diplonema > Diplonema papillatum. The sequence goes on from JAPJBO010001022.1 coordinate 34,234, forward strand.
GGAGCTGCCGAGGTTGATCGTCGCGTCTTCGTCTTCGCTCTCGAGATTCGGGTTTCGCACTTCGTCCTCAGTTGCTCTCGGAAGTACCAGCACCTTCGCTTGCTTCGGCGCGGCGGAGACGCTGATGCCGCGGGGACAGCCGACCGTGATAGACAGTCACAGTTTCACTGAGGGAGTTGATGCACCACGAAAAGTCGATTAGAGAACTTCACACAGCTGGTTGGTTCAAAGAAAAATTCAATTTTCTCCCTTTCTTCTAGGCAGTTCTCGTCAGACAATACGAAGAGCAGAAACTCTTCTAGGCAGTTCTCGTCAGACAATACGAAGAGCAGAAACTCCAGCAGGAAATCGATGCAGGTCCAGGAAATAGGGGTGGACTGGCTGCATTGAGGGGGGTTGCAAGCGCGAGCTCCGCGCGTTTCCCTGTGCCGCGCCGCCGCAGTCCTGCGAGTGGCACCAAGACGCGGTCCCTTCGGCCCACAAGCGGAGTCGAAAATGAAGGATGCGAGCTCGCAGCAACCACGCCGGGCTAAGGTGAATACCGGAGTCAAAGAAGGGCAAAAAGTCGTTTTCAGCGACCTGCGGCCCTCTCTTCGCACCACCCTTTGTTGTTTGAACTTGATATCGCAGCAACAATCTGTGACGGTGGACTGCTCTTTGCACGCGTCGTGTCATGCTTCAGTCGCTTCTTGCCCCGCGTGCTCGTTGTCTCCGGTGCGCGCTTCACGTCCGATGTGCAGTTTGACACGACGAGCTCGAGGAATCACCAGATGATTCGGCACACTTCCTTTTCTCCCTCGCGGGTTGCCCCCCGCGACCGAGATCTCGACTCCCCTATGTTCCTAGCTTTCACCTGCTCGTCTTCGCGGCTCCGCTTCGGCTGGGTTCGTGGGCTGTCCACCTTTGATGTGCGCCCCTCGTTCGAGGCGGCTGCTGCGGCCTCGGCTTCTTGCGGGCGCTTCCACCTGCTTGCTACCACCCTTTGTTGTATCAAATCGTGGAACGCCAGCGGCGTGGCGGACTCCGTGATGGCGTCAAGGTCAATGAAGCAACCGCGAGCTCACGCCCATTTAAAGTTTGAGAGTAGGTCGGAGAAGCGATTTTCCCAATGCCTCCAATCATTGGCGCGGTGCTACCCGTCCAGTTCACCCCGCACCAGATACAGCGCATATTCTGCGAAGACGGCCAGAAATCAGTCGTTTGGGAGGCTCCGGCCATCCTGGGTGCTGGCTGTGCAAGTCGTGCTGCCTGCTGGAGCAGCTTTTCCCAACCAGGCGTCGGAGCCCCAGGCCTTGGCAGCTGGCTGGCGTAACTCCTGGTTTGGTTCTAGCTATCCTGAGGGAAACTTCGGAGTGAACCAGCTACTAGATGGTTCGATGGGTCCTTCGCCCCTATACCCAGCTTCGGCGAGCGATCTGCACGTCAACACGCACGCTAGGCATTCCGGCGACGATGGCATCCGTCGGCGGAAGTGTCGGCTCCCTCTGCTGCACGCCTTTTTGCACTGCAGTTGTTGCGTGCGCCGGACGGGCTGGACTGCCCCGGAGACGAAAATGAAACCTCTGTGCCTGAGATCCCTGAGTCTTCGCCTTCTGCACAAACCTTCTTGCCCCCTCTTCGTGCAGGTCCCTTCCAGGAACCCCGGCTGTCATAGATTACTACAACTAATCGTTCTCGAACTTTTGCGAAGGTGCAAACATCAACATTGGGTGTTTCGTTTGACCCTTTACTCACGGAGGGCGACGGGGTGTCCAGGCTGCGGAAAGCCTTCTGGGGAAACTCTGAAGGGTTCTATGACTCCAGAACAGGGAACCCTGCAGCCTCCTCGGAAAGGTTGCGTACCACGCCACGGAGTTAGGATGGTTCGTGCCTGAAGGCGGGACCTCACCGGGCGCGCGGCCATGCGAAACGAAAGACCAACGAAACACTCTGGTCTGATCCTCTCGCTGCCGACGCAACGGCCCTTGTACTGGGCTTACAAAGCGAAAGTGACTCTGTCTGATGCTCTCGCTGTCGGCCTAACGGCCCTTGTACTGTGCTTACCAAGTGAAATTGACCCTGTCTAATTCTTGCCACCGGCTCGATAGCCCTTGTACTGTGCTTACCAAGCGAGGGTGGCTCTGTCTGATGCTCTCGTCGCCGGCTCGATAGCCCTTGTACTGTGCTTACCAAGCGAAAGTGACTCTCTCGCTGTCGGCCTAATGGCCCGTGTACTGTGCTTACCTTGCGAAAGCGAGTCTGTCTGATGCTCTCGTCGCCGGCTCGATAGCCCTTGTACTGTGCTTACCAAGCGAGGGTGGCTCTGTCTGATGCTCACCCAGCCGTCGACGCCGCAGTCCTTGCATGTCACTCAGCGAAACGTGCCTCAGTCTGGTTCTCTCTGTATCCTTTGCGTTGCTCTCGTAGTTGTTACACATAGCGCTCAACAAAAGGTGTCTCCGTCTGATGCTCTCCGTTGAACGGTGGAACGAACGAACTGAGCGACACCCTGTCAAAAGAGGGCTCTGGTGCTTGTAGATCACCTTCTTTCGCACACTGTGCGACGGATGAGTTCACTCAACGAAAGGAGCTGCCACACGCTCGTCTAAGGAAAGTACCGCTCGACCAACGGGTGGCTCCGGACTGATTCGAAGCAGTCCGTTTTGATAGATTTCAAAAAGGAACCCGTGGCGAGGAATGCGTGAACATTCCGCAACCCGGATGCAGATCTGAAGTGACGATCCTGTTGACTGCACTCTTCATCTCTCAACTTGATGCTGATCAAGTCGAGCTTGGTGATACCGAGCCGACATTCCGTCAGAAACTGTTGGCCTTGCAGATTGCTCGTGACCGTTGGCGGCGCCCGCGCTGCTTGAGGTCGTCGGCCTCATGTTGCTCTGGCTTATCTCTTCTCTTTCCCTATATACTCCTGTCGATTCCCCGCGGGTCTTGTTGCCTAACTCTACCGCCTTCCCCCGCCTCTCATCCCCTGTCCGTTGTTTCTTCTTGCCGCGCCTGTTGTTCATTATTTATGATTGTACACTTCGTTTGGCGCCGTTCGAGCCACATGCAGTCGCCGCACCTCCCATCCCTTTCCATTTTTTTGCTTGTACCCAGTGCAGCACAACGCTTGAAAGAGTCGAATCCGTGCAAAGTGAACGTGCATTGGGAACTTGAAAACTCCCAATGCTTACGGTACAGTGCATGCTAATCCATGTGGTTCATGTACTTAAAAGAACTCAATGCTTAACGGAAATTTGAGGGCGTACAGAGAGCCGACCTGGAGCGGACGAACTCCTTCTGGAGGATGCGTGATTGTCCCGCGCACACCGCGAGGCTTATACGTGTAGCGTTGGCGGTAGTGCATGCTAATCCATGTGGTTCATGTACTTAAAAGAACTCAATGCTTACGGCTTCGTCACGTGGGCGGCCCTGCTCTCTTCACAACCCACCGCGGAAGAGCGAGGAAGCAGAAAAAAGAAACAAAGCCACAATGTCGCAAGCGGTTCTTCTGTTCAGCATGGCGGTTACGGTCCCTTGGGCGACCGTGCAGACGCAGCTGACGGGTCTCCTCCAGACGACGATCGAGGAGTACATGTCCGGGGGAGGGTACGCTATGCAGGCGTGCTTCACGAACGAGTTCGGCTCAGCCGTCGCCACGACGGGGTTTCGGGACCCGTACACGCTCTCGCAGCCGACAGTGAACCCCCAGCCTGCCATGGTTGGAGACGGGTTTTTGGTGGGCTCGCTGACGAAGATGATCACCGCCGCCAGCGTGTTGCAGCTGGTCGAGAGAGGCCTTGTGCACTTGGACGATCCGATCGCGCCGTACATCGATTGGTACCTTTTGTCCCGAAACGGGACGACACTCGGGCAGCTGTGGAAGGATACCACAATAGAGCTGGTCACCATCCGGCACCTCCTCAGCATGACGTCAGGCGTCGGTGACTTCGACACGTACCAGCTCCGCATCGTGCAGGAGCTGTTCGAGCCGAACTACGACATCACGCCGTACGACATCCTGCACATGGCCAACAAAACGTTCGTCTGCGAGCCGGGCTCCTGCTGCGACTACAGCAGCACCAACTACGAGTTCCTGGGCTTCCTGCTGGCCGCGTTCGCCAACAGCTCGGATTGGGACACTTTCGACCAGCGTGCAGTCCTGCCGGTCCGGCCGGAAGCGCCGTACGCCAAGTGTAAGTTTGCTCTGCACGGCTTGCTGAAGTCGTTCAACACCCCCGGGTTCAACGTGTCGCACGGGTACGGAGACTACCTGCCGGAGAACGACCTGGTCTGGAACGTGAGCGCCACGTCGGGGTGGGCGTGCGGCAACTTCTTGACGAGTGTCACGGACATGACGCAGTTTACCTACGACCTCTTCGGGCCCGAGCACCGTATCATCAGCCCTGCGACTCTACCGGTCATGTACAACGCGACGAACGTTCTGGACAACCTGGACAACATCAAGTACGGTTTGGGGACGATGGAGATGTCTAACAATGCCGTCCAGGGCTTCGTGGTCGGCCACGCCGGGGACACCTACGGCTTCGGCTCGATGAGTGGGTACAACTTCAACAGCTCGTTTGCCCTCAGCATCGTCTGCAACAAGGAACCCGGCTCTCAATCGCAAGACGTGTTTCACGCCCTCATGGGCAACATCACGACGCTGCTCAAGAACGCAGGGCCTATCCAACCATGATAATCCTGGTTCAAGGATATTCCCTTTTTATCCCCCCCCCCCCCCCAACCCGGGCTTCCTTTTTACCCCTGCAAACCCGTGAATAGGTGCTACGGGAGTATCTGGCAACCGCTGCTTAACAGTGCTCACGTGGGCGGTGTCTTCGGACAGCACCTCGTGATGTTCGCATCACAAAACAAAGAAGACAGTGAAATGGTCGTTACCTGGTCGGGTTTCGCTCGCGACCGTTTCCTGAACAATCCTTCACTAAATCCGCGGTTAAATAACCTGGCCTCAGTGGTGCAAGCACCACGCGCTCTTCAAACCCAAGAAACATTTTCCCCCCGCCTGCAATGCGTGGGGAACTGAACCGCCCGAATAGGACCCGCTGGTCGTGATCAATTGTCAAAGATTGCCGCCTGAAGCCACGTAAGCCTTATACACAACACGGCTACAACACGAGGATGCAGCCCTGCTTAGGTGTGCACTCAGCCATCAGGCCATTGGCTGCTAAGCAACCCCCGACCGGTCGATTTGCCACTTTTGTGGCCCTCTATTCGCCAGGCGGTGCTGTCTGCACTTGTTCCGCGTTGCATCAAGTACATGATGCTGGCGGCCTAAGAAAAGCAGGGAAACCTCCGAAAGAAAAAGCGAACTCCCCCAAAATAGCACCCAATTGCCAGTTCCTCGAGAGGTCCGCTACCGGTCACACCAGATGCGCGGTGCATGGCGCCCCGCAGATAATTACTGCGGAAAAGAGAAAGAAAGTCGACGAATGCGTTTGAAAACGTAGTCTTTTTATGAGCCAATTCACCTACCCCCCTGAAAGCGACCTGATCTCGATTACGATAAAATGGCCATCCCAGAAAAATTTGGATATTTTTCCTATCCAATATTTTTCCGAAGACGGTATATCCAAGTTTGGATATAGGCGAAACGGAAATTTGGCTTTTTTGGATATAAGCGAAACGGAAATTTTGGCTTTTTTGGATATAAGCGAAACGAAAATTTGACTTTTGGATATTCGCTTATTTGAAACGCGGTGCGCTCTAAGAAGTAGCCACGAAGAGTGAGCAGATGCAGACTATCGCCACAGATTGTTTGCATTCTATCCCGAGACGATGACACTCTACGAAATGGGGGCAGCAAGACACCTTGTCCAGGTGGGTAGCGTCACCTCCCCGATGCAAGCTGATTGGATGGATGCGGGCAACTGCCTGGTTTGTACCACCTACACCCTCTGTACCCCCAATTTCGCGCAACCTATATATATATATATAGGTTGCGCGAAATTGGGGGTTTGAAACATGATGATTAATATCAAAAGCCCGCGCCCAAGCGGCGTTGACTGTGGCTGGTCTTTGTAAAGGCTGCCTTGATGTTACTTTGATCAAAATTCACACTAAGCTGAAACAACAAGGCTCGGGAACACCGGACCGGGCAGGGGGTGAATCGGCTCAATGGAAAGAAACCGCCGAATATAATCAACCCGCGACTTCAACGTCGTGGCCAAGAACGTCGCGCAAATAAGTCTAGCAGCAAGGAATAAAATCGCCAGGCATCGGGGGAGGGCCAGGACAGGCTTCAGGCAGCCAAACCCACTCACCGGGAACGGGAGCATTGCACTCCATTTTGACGTCGTGCGTGAGGACCTCCGATGTAGCACTTCCCGAGTTTTGTCGTCTCACAAACTCGCAAAATTCGCTCTAAAAAGCAAGCAACATCCCAGCCGAAAAAAAGAGGGGCGAGGAAGAGAAAAGGAAAATCCAAAAATTAAAACGTCGGAAACACAAAAAAAAAAAAAAAAAAACCATCAAGATAAATGAAAGCACGAAACTGAATGAAACAACGCAAAACAGTCTTTCCACCCTTCAGAGAACAGGAAGCTTTCGTGTCGTGCGTGCAGGTCGCAGCCAGTCTGCTGCGCGTGGATTTTTTTTTTTTTTTTAGAGTTATAGTTTTTTGGAGCGAAAGTTCGCTTTTTGTTCCTGAGTCCTTCGTGTTTGTGTTCGATCTTCTGAAGGCGTACAACTCGTTTCTTTATTGTCTCTATCATGTCAAGCAGCTGTGCAGTTCCGCTATCCGTGGGCACAGCAACTACCGACCTTGTATCATTGCTGCGAGAGCCCGCGAAACAACGTGTCAACACACGCCTGCCAGGCGGTCTCGTCCGCCAGTCAGAACGCCCCCGGCTGCGCCACCATCGGTGCAACAATCATCTTTGACAGGGCCACGGCTCTATCCGCGCCCACGGCGCAACGACTTGCGCCCGCCGTAGTAGTACGGGATAGTAGTGGGGCGACCGGATACTCCTCGGAGAGATGGTCCCTGCACTCTAACTCGTCTCTCTCTCTCTCTCATTGCTTTTTGAGCGGCGGCACTTTTCACTTCTTTTTTTAATAGTACATCTGTACTGACGGGAACATTTCCGGAACAATGGTTGCACATGAAGAGATAACGAAGCCAACGAAAAGAGTGCTAATACAGGAAACCCCCCCAGAGAGGTGTGTACCCTGTACACGCGAAGAACAAGAAACTTTCGCCCCAACATTTTCATCACCTTTGGTCAGTTGATGCTGATCGTCCGTTGCTTCGTTCATCAGTGCAAGCCCCAACTCCGGAATTGTTCTTTAGTAATCCGCACCTGCTTTGTGGGAAATACTCGAGGAGGTCGCCAGCTGCAAGAATCCCAAGAGGAAACGTGCTGAAGCCCGCACGAAACACAAGCAATCCTGGGTTTAGTGCAAGAGTGCGAGGGCCCACTTTGCAATTCTTTTTGTTTCCTTCCCTCCAGCCGTCCGTCGAAATGAGCACAGGGCAACCCCTCGAGTATTGTTTTTGTTTGAAATCACGCAATACTGCAACAGCACCGGCTGGCACTCTTTCATGGACTGCCGAAGCAGCCGGAGTCAGCAGGCGCAAGGAGGCAGGTCGTGTGTTCTTTTCCCTTCAAGCCACGCGCAATATGGAAGGAAACTGAACCGCCCGAGTAGGACCCTCCGACCATGATCAATTGCCACCCGCAACCAACAGAGCTTGCGTTCAGGGCAATGCATTGCAATCAAGGCGCCGCCATCTAACCTCCGTCGGAGCGAGCACCGGGCGACGGGCCTTCGGGTGTTTTGCGAAAGCTTTCGTTCTGAAAGCCTTGGGAATAGTAATCGAGCACTTCGGAGAAGCTCGCCACCGCTCAACAAAAGCAGCACACTCTCTTCGTGCGTCATCAAGTTTTTCATCAGTTGGTAGAATGCCGGTTGGGCAGAACGATTCTGATGAAGTACGATGCTGTGCATGCGGGTTGTGCGACCAAAACACCTTCCAGAACCCGTCTTCCGAGGCCGAACGGGGGCCCAAATCCATCCGGGAAGTCATCTTCTCGAGCATAGAACTCCGTATCGCTGGGGTTCAGAAACTGAGCCGGTCCAACCCCTCTTGATAGACCGTGATAGACCGAAGAATACAGCACCGGGCAATTCGATGCAGCTCTAGGGACTTGGGATGGACCTGATAGAAGAGAAGGGATGGACCTGCGAGACCTTGGTGGACCGTGATTCACTGTGATAAACAGCAGCAGGCACTTCGATGCAGTTTCAAGAGATAGGGACGGACCGGCTCAGAAATCCCCGTTTGAGGTTGGCGAATGACGACAAGCTCTTGGACGGGAAGCAGTGAACAGATGCAGGTGGCTGGCGGAGCAAGCCTCCGGGGGGATGGGTCCTTCAACAAAAGTACGCACCTCTTTTTTCATTCGGCTATCGATGGGGGCCGGGGGGTGGGGGAGAGCCGTGTCTCCTTTATTTTTGTACCAAACATGCAATGTCGGAGGAAAATAAGAACGCGTCGCAGGCCGTCCACGGCGTTTCCTTGCGCCCTGTACCAAGAAACAGCCATCCAAAGGGGGCAAAGCGTGTAACGAAAAGCAGCACCACGCCCCTTCATCATTTTCCGCTTTCATCCGTGGTTAGCCGTGGCGACGCGTCTTGTTTCCTGTCTCCCCTTCGCTCTTTCGGTCGGCCAGGGGTGTACCTAGTGCCGGCAAACGAGTTGGCACAGGCACAACAACAAAGGAAAGAGGGGGGAAACACAACAGACCGGTTTCTCCTGTGGAGAATGCGCTGAAGGATGGCGGGGATTGCTGAAGTGTCACACGAGGGGCACGTAGACGGAGGTCTTTGGCCCTGTTTCGACAGCACACCTCGCACCGCATGCTCCCTCACAACGCAAGAACTTCATACTTGAGTGGGAGTCCGCCGTGTATGTATTGTTCCACCCCCCTTCCGATAAGCACCCGGGCGGCGCATTCGAGTATTTCTGCTTCGCTCATATTTCCCCCCACAGTGTTGCCTCGGGAGGAGATGATGAAGACCATTTTACCACGGCACGGAGCATGCAAAGCTTGCGTGGACCGCTGCAGACGAGCTAGGACTCCTCGGTCTCGGTTTTCGGCACCCAGGAGGAGAAGCAAAAAGAAAATGGGGGGAAGCTGCCTTCTGCGCTACTACTTGCTGCTACGTAGATGCTACGTGCACCGTTACACGCTGATACGTATACACTGCATGCACTACATGTGCAGAAGTGGTCCACAAGTGGTCCATTACGGAAGAGGTAGAGAAGAAATGTTGTTTGTACGTGCCGGGAAGTTTGCCCGTTAGCGAGTGAACATGATCGTCAGGTCTTCATCTCCTTCCTCTTCACCGCTCTCTTACGAGTTGACAATTTGTTGTCATTACGAAAAAGAAATGAAAGAAAGAGACTGGAATTTAACAACAACAAGAGGAATAAAAGCCGGATAAATGAACAGAAACCGAAGAATTTCCCAGAAAGAAATTTAATGCCGAAGTGAAGAAGCCAGCACACAGTAGAGTCAAGACATTGCAAGCTTGCTATTCTGGAAAGAAAAAGGGGCGATGCACATACTCCCAGACTTGCCGGCATCGTTCAAATCCGACGAATCCCTCAAAGATCGACGTGTACGGCTCGCTGCCACGTGGGTGCACCTCCTTTCGCAAGCTTCTCCTGAAGCCGTGATGCCTGGGCCTCCAGAACCTGTTTCTTCAATACGTAAGCCGGTCCGTCCCCTCCTGATAGACTGTGATAGACAGAAGAATGCAGCTCCAGGGGATAGGGATGGACCTGATAGACCGTGGTGGACCTCGATTTGCTAGCCGTTGGTAGCTGTTGCGTAGCTGGCGTGCTATCGGTGTCGCCTAGGCAGACGATCTGTCGCAACGATGGTACAAATGCTGCAAACGAAACCTAGCTGGGGGTTTGTCCCCCCGTACGAATCTGTTGGGTCCTTTTCAATCGACAGACTACCCGCGGTTGCCAAAAGAGGTGCAAACCCTCGGTACAACAAGGCTCCTTAGTGCGTATGGAGTTTGCAGCGCTCCCAGTCCTGACAGAGGTTGACGAAGCCTTTGTCGGCTTGGATCCTTTTGCAAACTTTTGTTGCTTTCTTTGAATCTTTCTCTTTTATTGTCGTAGTCATCTCTACATTCTGCAAGTGATTCTGCCTTCCTTTGCACGAATCACTTAGGAACACGATTTAGGCCGATATTTGTTTCTGTACGTGGCGTACCTGAGTTCTTCAGACGTTTCCTGAGTGGTCCTGCTTTGTCAGAAACTCACATGCTTGTGTGGGCCGGCAGTGCAAAACCACGATTCCAGCCCGGAGCACAGCGTACATCTGGGGTTTTGTGTGCAGGGCGTTATCGTTCAACAAGTTCTTGGCGACACCTGCACGGCTTGCCCCGCCTGTCGCAGCTGCAAGAGCTGACCGGTCGTGAGCTCGGGGGCCACCTGGGCCCGCCGCCACATATCCGACCAGCGGACACGCCGTCCGCAGGTTCTCCAGCAGATCCTCGGCGCCGGTCACGCCAAGGTCCGCAACCATCTCGGTGAGATATCGTTCGCTCAGCGGACCTCTTCCTCCAGCGGGCAGGGAAGTCTGAGCGCACATGACACCCTGCCGCCAACCCTCACAGTAAGATAAAGGCGACCGCCCTGGCAAAAAGAAATGCCCACGACTCCGGATTGACAGATTGAGAGCTCGTTCTCGATGAATTGTGTGGTGGTGCATGGCCGCTCCTGGTTGGTGGAGTGATTTGTCAGGTTGATTCCGTTAACGAACGAGATCTCGACGCTTAAATAGGTGGACGTGTCGTTGTAGGGGGTGTCTTTTGGCATCGGCGGCTTGAGACGCGCACTGCTTCTTAAGGGGACTGCGCGCGACTTATAGCGCGCGGAAGAGTTACGTTTTCAATTCCGGGTTGCCCGGAGTCGGTTCCTTTTACCTTACCCACATACAGACGAACGACGCATATATGCGTCGTTTAATACAAGGTTATTCCTGTGAGCATGTACGAAGCCAAATACTCATCGAAAGTGGCCGTCGTTTGTTTTATTGGAACGTTATGGCGCAGGTCTTTCAAATGCGACCTTCGTCGGGCAGAAATATGCGCCCCTCGGTTCCTATTTCTGACCATCTCCCCCCTCTGAGTATGACCTGAGGCTTACCCAAAAAAGTCCCTTTTTCCCAAGTTAGCCCACCCCCCCCTCCGTCCGTATGTGGTTAACTTAGATCCCCTTTTCAAAAAAAGAAGTACGGAGTCCAGCGTTCCGTTTTCCCGCAGACAGCTTCTCGTGGGCATTTCATCCCAAGCTGCTTGCTACTTTTTCATACGTGATACAGTTCTCCGAGCATTTCGGAGTTTTGCGCACCCTTTTCTCTTTCTCTTCGAAGGAGACCGGTTTCGGCAAACCTTGAACGAGCATGGGAGAATTGCTCTACCTAAAACATCGAACACCCAAAAATCGCCCCAGCAAAAGGACACCGCCCGCAAATCTGACAACCGTAGAAGGAGGGGAAACGAATAGCATGTTTGGAAGCATGCCTCGGCACACTCACGTGGAAAATCAGCGCATCCGGCTTGATGGAAAAGTGCGGCATCATGGCCGTCCGGCAGTTTTTAGATCGAGTGCGGACAAGCCAATGCCCAGGCGCATGCGAGTAGAATATAAAAACACCCGAAGCCCGCACCGCCTCCAGCTGCTTCGGCGGTTCGTAAAAGCCCTATTGTGAGCACCCCCTGCTGGTGGACTGTCGATAGACTGTGATCGTTTGGATTGTAGTGCACATAGTCTGTGGCGATAATCTGCATCGTCGACGTCGCGGTAATCTCTTCGCACGTGATGTGTCATGCTTTCGCCTCTTCCGCTCGTCTTGATCGTCGCGTTCAGGCGCGCGTTTGGTGCTTCGCCTGCGACTGCTCGTCCAGGTTCATCGATTGCGCGTCGATACCCGGTTGCCAAAGAAACTAGCCTTCGCACACAAGGCGCACATATCCCTAACCATCGTTGCATCGTTGCAGGAAATCATGGGTTTTTTTTTGCATCGTTGCATCGTTGCATGATCGTTGCTCACTATGGTAGGCATAGGGCAGATGCAGTGCAACGATGTAGTGCAACGATGTAGTGCAACGATGTCGTGCAACGATAGGAGTAACAAACCATAGGTTTGAACTGCGTATGCAGCAGTAGTGCAACTATAGGACACAATGCAACGATGCAATGGTTGGTTGGTTCAATATGTTGTTGCAACTACCTGTGATGAACCAAGTGGATGGTGATGATGATGACGATGATGATGATGATGATGAGCTGACGTGTCGGCTGATGAAGCCAGTGACAGCGACGTGAGCGACTCTTCGGCTTCGGCGGACGACGACGATTCATCTCTTGATGAGAAATCTCTTTCGCAATCGCGTGTTCCCGTGCAAGTCCGGCCTCGCAAGTGACCCCTGCACCAGTGAATACAGAGCCAGAATCGTTGCTGACCCAGGCATCTGCACCAACCGCAAAGGCAGGAAAAGTGCGAAAGGCCGCTGCTGCTGGTCTCTCGAGCTTTGGCTTCACGGTAGGTGACTATCCGCCAAGAAGACGTGTACTAGTAATTATTCGTCTTTGGGCAGTATGCAGATATTTTTTTTTGCATCGTTGCAAGAGGGTCCCGGCCGCCGAGAGTTAGGGATATGTGCGCACACAAGGCACGAAACGGGAAAAAAAAAAAAAAAAAAACAAGAAGAACAAAAAACATCGGGTGGTGTGGCAGCGGGGGGGTGGAGCCGCTGCTGGGAGGGGCGCGTTTTGCACGGAACGCACACATACACACACGCACACACCCACACACACACTCGTCGTGCCCAGAAGGAACGTAGTAGTACGAAGCGCTGTCGCGCACGTGCCCCTCGTTCGGTTGAATGAGTTCCGATCCGGTTAAGGAGGAAGCGAAAAGCGGAGAGCAGAAGGAAGATGCGGCCGCCGAAGCCTCAGCGGCGGAAGAACTGGTCGACGTCAGCGCGTGCATCGCCGAAGAGAAGGCGGCGTCCGCCGCCGCCGTCGGCGAGCGCCAGACGCTGCGGCGGGGGAACCTCTGCAAGACCGGCGGAGTCAACGTGAAGAGCTTAAAGTCCGACTTAAAAAAGTCGACGTCGGTCGTCCGGCGGCTGAAAACCTTCAGCGTCGACGACATCGGCTGGTGCATGCAGCAGGCGAAGACGCTGAACCTCACCCGGTACATGTCCGAAATCGTGCAGTCGATTGTCCAGTCCGTCGTCGACTCGAAGCTCAAAGCCAGCGACACCCCGGCTATCGCGCAGCTGATCTCCGTCTTCGCGTGCACGTACAAGGAGTTTGGAACCGAGCTCGTGGCCTGCCTGCAGAAGAGTTTGAACACCACGCCGCTCCTCGCAGCCCCGCCGGCGGACAGCACGATGCAGCTCACAGGGACCCGGGCCCTGTGCCGCCTGCTGGTTGAACTCTTTGCCATCGGCATCACCGACGACGCGAAGATCCTGAAAAAGGTCCTCGGCGCCGTCACGTCGCCTGCCGTCAACGGGCAGCCGCCGGTCGAAACGCTGCCGCGGCCGACCGAAAAGTCGATCTCGCTGATGAACCTGCTCCTCAAGCACTACGGCTGGGAGGTCTTCGGTCTCGAGTCGGCGTCGATGAAGCAGGCGTCCGAGAACGCAGCCGGCACGGGCCTCACGACGAAGGGGCAGATCGCGTCGTGGGCATCCCTCCGCGCTCGGAAGGAGGCCTCGCAGCCGCTGGTGCCGCAGGAGGACACGAACCTCTTCCGCAACGGCCTCCGCCGGTACCTCACCCTCGCCCTAGAGACGTACGCGGCGCACAAGGCGTACGTCGAGAAGCTGTACCAAGAGTCGGTGCAGATCGTCCAGCATAGAGGCGAGCTTCCGGACGATAAAAAGTCGGTTTTGCGGGACGCGAAGAAGCAGCTGGATAGGTTGCACTCGGCCGTCACGCAGCTTGCAGACGCGTTGGATAGCATGGCCGATGTGCCGCCGGAGTCGGATTTGTCGAAGTACCAGTCGGGGGAGACGTCGTCGAACATCACGTTCATGACGGGGATGGCGAGCTTCTACGCTCCGCTCGACGAGTTCGGCACCGCGTCGCTGTACGACGACGAGGAGCAGCGTGCCTTCTACGAAGACCTGCTCGAGCTCGCGACCGTCGACATCCCGGAGTGGGTCGCCAGCCCCGCGCTGCGCCGCGCGCTCCTCCGCGGCATGAAGGTCCCGCCGCCCCACCCGCCCTCCGGCGCCGCCTCGTCCGCCACCGACAGCGACCCCGAAACCCCCGACGCCGCGCAGTCCCCCGCGCACAAGACGCAGCCGCAGCAGCAGCCGCCGCCGCAGCAAGCGCAGGGGGAGGGCGGAGACCCGCAGCAGCAAAAGCAGCAGCAGCAGCAGAAGAAGCCCGGGGTTTCGTTTTCGACGACGGTCGCGCAGCCGGCGCCCGGTCGCGCGGTGCCGGTGCGCGTGAAGGAGAAGCTGGCGGAGGGCAACAAGGAGGCGAAGTCGGGCGGGATCGGCGACCGCGACGTGGACCTGCGGTCCGGGGACCGGAAGCTGATGGACTTCTCCGCCGTCGACGACCTGCTCAAGCGGATGAGCGAGCGCTGCGTCGGGAAGGTGGCCACCGACGTGTGGATCGCGCAGTTCCTGACCGAGGCGTTCAACCCCGCCAGCGCCGGCGTCGTCGCCAGGCCGCCGAAGGACCCGCCGGCGGCGGAAACCGCGAAGCAGCCACCCGCGAAGGAGGACGCGAAGCCCGCGCCGCCGGAGGAGCAGGGGCCCATGTCGAAGGAAAAGATCGCGACAATGATCGCGTTCAGCTCCATCTGCCGGAAGCGGCTCGCGAAGGCGATCTTCGACGTCAACCGGAACGCGTTCAACCTGTTCCCGCAGTACTGCAGGGTGGTCGCAACGTGCTCCGAGGTCTGGCGGGACCTGGCGCCCAACGTCCTCAGTCACTTCGAAGACGAGTTCGACCGGCAGCTGGCGGCGCAGAACCAGCTGTGGATCGAGGAGCGCCGGAAGAACGTCCGGCTGCTCTGCGAGCTGTGCAAGTTCCGCATCGGGCAGCCGCCGCTGCTGCTGCGGTGCCTCGCGCGGCTCCTCGACAACTTCGTGCACCACAACATCGAGGTCGCGTGCCAACTCGTCGAAGCCGCCGGCCGCTTTCTGTACCGAAACGCGCAGTCGTCCGTCCGGTTCCAAAACCTCCTGCAGCACATCAAGCGGCAGAAGGAGCAGCGCACCCTCGACCCCAAGCACGACATGATGATCGACAGCGCGATGGCCGAGTCGAAGCCGTCGGAACTAGACGGCGGCGCGAAGCCGGCGAAGCGCATCAAGCAGCGGACGAAGAAGGAGCTCTTCCTCCGGTACCTCCTCTTCGAAAAGCTCACCCGGCAGAACGTCGTCACCGTCGCGTCGCTCATCCGGAAGTTCGACTGGGCCGACCCGAAGACGCTGCCGATGGTCGTCCACGCCATGCGGAAGGTCCACCTCGCAAAGTACCCCAGCATCCCGGTATTCGCCACCCTCACCCGCAGCCTCGACGAGCACCTGCCCGAGGTCCCGGTCGTGCTCGTCGACAACATCCTCGAGTCCATCCGCCTCGGCCTCGAGCTCTGCCCGCCGGTCACCGACGGCACGCAGCCGTTTTCTCCGCAAAAACGCCTGCTGGAGCTCAAGTTCTTCGGCGACCTGTACGTCTGCGGCGTCGTCAACGACGGGATCCTCTACGACACGCTGTACACCCTGTTGTACTACGCCGGGTGGGCGGACCCCCCGGGGTACTATTTCCGGATCCGGATGATCTGCACGGTGCTCGAGAACACGATGGCGAAGGTGTTCGGGACGCGGGTCGGAACGCGGCGGATGTACCGGTTTCTGCCGTACTTCTACCGCTACGTGCACGCGAAGGCGCACCCGTTCCCGGTGGACCTCGATTTCAAGCTCGCGGAGGTGATGGAGATGCTGCAGGGGCACGCGAAGCTGCTGCCCGGGAAGGGCTCTTTTGCAACCTTCCCGCCCAGCCTTGAGGCTGCGAACGCGCTGGTAGACGTCGTGGAAGCCGTCCTCCGCGGCGACAACCCGGGGGCTGGCGGCGGCAAGGAGCGGCTCCTCGGCGGGAAGAACCCGCCGCTGCTCGCGTTCGTCCGGAACCTGCAGAACGGCGTCGGCAACGCGGGCGCGCCGTTCGACGGGAAGAAGCAGCTGCTGAGCAGCAGCATCGTGCCGTTCCGCACGCAGATCTACCCGCTCGCGATGCCCGGGGCACACGGGACCGCGGTCAACGACGAGGAAACCGAAGACACGACGGAGGACGAGAAGGAATCCTCCGTCCGCGGCAAAAAAAACCCGAAGCAGAGCCTCGACGGCTCCTTCAACGAAGCGCCGCCGACCGAGAGACCCGCGGACGGCGCGAGCAAGCCCGGGTGCGAGCAGAGGGACGACGACGAGGAGGAGGAGGAAGAGGATCCGTCGCAAGACGAGGACTACTCGAGGGGCAAGTTTCTGATCCCCATCGGGACTTCGATGTCCGCGAACAGCAACCGGCCCGCGAAGAAGCTGAAGTCCGAGGAGGATGCAGAGTTTGACGTGATGTTCAAGGAGGCGATGAAGGACTCGCTCGACACAGCCAAGCACAACGCGTCTTTGAAGCAGATGCGCGGCAGCCACCGGCTCGACGACCGCATCGCGCAAAACATGAACATCCCGCTCGCCTCCATCGTCAAGGCCGGGCAGCAGCAGCAGCAGCAGCAGCAGCAGCGGCAGCCGCCGCCGCGGGTGATGCGGGCCCCGGCGCGCGCCCCCCGCAACGATTCGGACTCCGGCGACTCGGACGGGTACGGCGCGGCCGCGCCCGCCGCGCGGGCGTCGGTGCCGTACACAGTCGTCCTCCGCCGCAGGGCCGAGCGCAGCACCGGCGTCGACATCGGGAAGAAGTCCGTCAGCGTCGGCGTGCTCAACGTGTGCCAATTCACCTTTTTGTAGTGTCATTCCCTCAAATCCCAACACATGAAATCTTGTTGCTTGGGATGAGAACTCTGAACACAATTTGTCGTCCCATTGGGATGCAAGGGAACACATTTTGAAGTGGTGGGAAGGGAAATTTACCTTTTTGGTACTAGCAACACTGGGCCCACACCCCCCCCTTTTTTTTAGTACTAACAATCTTGTGGGTTGCCCTTCAATGTATTGTGCAGGCTAAAAAGACGTAGACAGCGTGTTTTGGTGGTTGATCAGAATTCCTACCTGAATACACACAGGGTAAATACAAGTGGGAAAACGATCACCGGCACGCACAAACAAAACGAAGCGCCTGTCTTTTTTAACAAACATGATATGTGCGAGTCTTTTAGTACCTGATAATTTAGGCTTTTTTGAAAATATCACCACCCAGTCCCCGCCAACTGGATGAACTGGCCAGAACCCATGTTCTAGAGGTAGTTGCTTGCCCCAGACACCTGTGAGTGCAGCTAGAATGATGTGGTAGCAGATAAAACCTGGGTTTTCGAGTCAACCTGGCCTGGCCTGCATGTGTCAAGGTCCTGCAGACGTATGCTTCCACTGCTGGTGCAGAAACTGCCAGAGGCAGCCAGAATGAGGCTGAAAATGGTGCCCTCTACGTCTTAAGGGGCAAGCGGGCCCTAGAACGGGCCAATATGCACGGAATGGATGCTAAAACGGAAACGGCAAGTTTCTGAAAGACCCGCAACGCTGCCGAGGAGGCCCCAAGCCTCTCACAACTGCAGTTTCGAGAACCAAACAGCTGGGAGTAAGACTAACAACACGCAACAAGCAACAATAGACAAGAAGAAGAAGAAAAGAAGAAAAAAGAAAAAGAAAAAAAAGAAAAAGGCCGCTCCGGGTCCAGGAACGTGACGGTCAACCACAGCTTGCAAAGCTTGAGTCGGAGGCACAGTGCCACAGCCCCGTCCGCTCTGCCCTGTGGCTGACGTCTCGACGAGCTTATGTTCAGCGCAAGCGCCAAGCCCCAAGGTGCGCCAAGCCTTGATGCTTTAGTTTGGGAAATCGGTAGCCACTTGACCCGTAGGCCCGTGGCTCTGCAGTACCGCCGAACACGTGAAGCTTGGCTCCCGTGTAGCAGGCTTTCCCTGGTACCTATTTTACAATAGACACGGTTGGCATGTAATAATTATTATTAGATTCGATTAGATTTTATTAGATATCATTAGCCTGATTATTACGTATTATTAGATCTAGTAATGGGTAATAACTAATAATTTCTAATAATAATTATTACCTGGTAATAATTTCTAATACTTTCTAATAAAATCTAATAATTCCTAATAATTTCTAATAATCTAATAATCGCCTGTAGAGAGTCCCCAGGATGTGGGAGGATCCGGGAAAGACTACTCAGTCGGACTAGGATCTTGGCAATGAAGCCGCGAAAATGGAGGGAAGCCAGAAATCAAAGTAGCTACACCCAAATCTCAGACTTGTACTCAGTGAAAATATCTGATTTAGCTCTCGGTGAAAATCTCAGATTCAGCTTTCGGTGAAGATCTGCAGATTGTTCCTCCAATCTCAGATTATGCACTCAGCCCAAAACTCACATGCGAGTTCAAAATCTGCGAGTTTGTGAGCGAAAACCCGGCGCCCGCCCAGAAAACATCACGGTCCCGGACGATGCTCAATGGCGACGAACGCAAAGAAGAAGAAACACGAAAACAACACCAGAATCCATGCCAGGCAAGAGACTGGGTGGCCTGGCAGTGCAAGCCAAGCGGTGACGCCAAGGTGTTTTTAAGCAATGGTATTGTATTAATGTCGCCCCATAATGTACTTAATCACCGCAAGTCCCAGCGCTTCATCAAAGCGGTTGTGGGTAAGCCGCGGTGAAAAAGGCAGGACGTGACTATGGTGCTTGCAGAAGACAGTCCGAAGAACCGGCAGAAGATCACAAGCAGGCCGTACATTCCGCGTGCAGATGAACGTGAAACGACACGGGATCTTATTGTCTGCTTCGGTCGGGTTCCAGCGAATGCCGATCATCAAAGGCCACATGCAACGGACTGTATGCCCAACGAACGGGATTCGTGCTCAAAAGAAGGTTTCCCAGATGGAGTTAGACCCCCGTTCTGCCCGAAGAATACGGGTTCTGGCGGGTAGAGGTCGCATACCCCACGTGCCACATCATCGTCCTCTGCCAGGATCTTGCCTCAAACCTCTCCTACCTCTTTTGGTATCCTTCCATTTCGACTTAGCAACAAACGGAATTGCGAACGGGGTGAAAGGAATGGTTTGGACGCACGAACACCCACCGTGACGATCACCTTCCACTCCTAGGGGCACTTTTGCTGTGAGAATGCATGGGAAAGTCAGGTAATAATGGATTATTACCTGGTAATAATATCTAATAATGGGTAATAATTTCTAATAATCAGGTCTAATATTTTCAGGAACCAGGTATCAATATCTAATAATTTCTAATAAAATCTAATAATTTGGGGCGGATTTCGGAAATCTAATAATAGGTAATGATCGTGATTATCTGCCAACCGTGAATAGACAAGAAAAAAAAACCTCACGCAATCACACAATAGCCATCCGGGCCACCATTCAGAAAACGAGAGTGCTGGCCACCTTGTTGGACGAGCTCCCGGAGCAAAAGCCGTTTGGCTCGCGAGGCACACAGAACGGTTCCGTCAAGCTGGTGACGAATGAACTGCGGAAAGTTCTAGATGTGTTGAGTGGGGGTGACGCATCTGAGATGCTGAGGGCTGCAAGCACACCCTGTTTCACCCCTTCTCGGGCCTCCCCACAGGGCCAGCACTTACCTAGTTGTTGTGGCTATCCCACTGCCATCGAGTTACCCCAAACCCACCGTCATCTAGATCTTTCCGAATCCACCCAGCCTCCGCAAGGGTGCTGCACACTCCCTTCAGTTTCCTGTACTGCAAGAAATGGAGTCAGGTCACTCCCTGCAGCAGTTTCCGACAGTTCCTTGCGGGGAAATGCCTGCCTCAGCATCTCAGATGTGTCACCTCCACTCAAGACATAGAACTTTCCGCAGTTCCTTCATCATCAGATTGACGAAACCGTTCTGTGTGCGAGCCGAACGGCTGTTGCTCCCGGAGCTCGTCCAACAACGTGGCCAGCACTCTCATTTTGCGCGATTGCGTGTGGGTTTCTTGCCTATTGTCGCTTGTTAGTTCTCTAAACTGCAGTTGTGGGAGGCTTGGGCTTCCTCGGCAGCGGGTCCTTCAGAGACCTGCCGTTTACGTTTTAGCATCCATTGCATGCTTATTGGCCCGTTCTAGGGCCCGCTTGCCCCACCTAACCCATTCTGAAGCTGATCTGGCAGACCGTGGCAAAAGAGTTGGCGCTGCCTGTTGTCGGCCCCGTCGTGACCCCTCCTTGGAAGGGACCTTAAAATGTCAGAAATGGGCTGCCGGGGGGTGTCTCCGAGGAGACCCCAGGGCCCTACTGTCGTGGATACGAACCCACAAAACAGTTTCTGGGGTGCCTTGAGTCTGGACCAGCTGGTCATATTATAAAAAAAAAGCCTAAATTATCAGGTGTTAAAAAGACGCTCACATTTGTTGGAGGAAATGAGAAGCTCGTCGCCGCAAACCGTGGCGTTTTTGCGTCCTGAATCCAGCTTTACGTAAAAAACGATCAGACACTGCGTTCAACGAAAACAACTTTCTCTTTCCATCATTAATCATTAGTTTTGTACCAGCCGCGGTTGTGCGAGTGACACACGTACGCACAAACAAAACACTATAAGAGGTGGATGATCAAGCGGTTCGTGCCGCGGGAAACCGCATAGTTCTCTGGTTGCCAGTAGGCTCGTCTTCTGATTGACGTGGGTGAATGGGACCACTGCGAGTTTCTCTGTCTCTAAGTACAATCTGACGAATCAAGGGGATTAAGGGACGACACTACAAATCACGCCAAATACACACACACACACACACACACACACACACACACACACACACACACACACACACACACACACACACACACACACACACACACACATACTAGCAAGCTTGCTTGAGCGCCGAAGGCGCGTCTAGTGGAATCCTATCCTGTCCAGAGAAAGCGATGCCTCCTTCTTAACACCACTCGAATCGAGGTTGGAAAAGGGGTAGTCACACGAACACAAGCAGGCTCACCGCTCGAACGCCCCCTACTTGTTTGTATCTCCCCCTTCCCCCGAGAATAATGCAAGGCTCGCCCCTCCCGGCACGAGAACGCGCAGACTTCAATTTTCCTGCACCGCTAGTTCAGAGATGGACCGCCGTTTTCGGCTCAGCTCCTTGCACTGCACGACGGAATTTCAGCACCGCCGAGATGGAGAAGAACTGCCGCGACTGGTTTGGTGGGTTTTCTCATCACACCGTCGAGCAGGCGAAAGGGGTGATCGTCGACCTCTTAGCTGTCCCGTACGCTGAACTCGGGAAGATGTCGGCGACCGCAATTTTGGGAGTCGTCACGACCTGCATGGAAAAGGACGCGGCGTCCACGACGGCGGCGATAAAGAAGAATGTGACGTCTCAGACGGCCCCCGCCACACCGGTCGTGCCGGCCCCTAGCCTCTCCGGCTCCGTCGAAGCGAAGCTGGAAGAGGTGTTGAGCGTGTTGTCGGGCATTGCGAACCGGGTGGGTGCATTGGAGAACAAGGCAAGCGAGTCCACCGAGCCTCAACAGCAGGCGGAGGAGTTTCCCGCCCCGACGCTGATGGAAGGGTTGGAGCTTGGAGCAAAGATGACGGATGGTACGGTCACGGCCGTGATAACCGACATCGGACTGGAGGGTGTCACCCTCGTCGTTTTGGGCCAGAGCACGTTTCAGCCTGTCCCGCATCATCAGCTGAAGCGTTTTTGGAAGCTAGTCGCCGCGCCAGAGCCCGCCGTTCCCCCATCAAAGGCCTATGTTCCGGAAGACAGGAACGACAAGAGACGTCTCGACTCGGGCTCCGTCAGAGCTGTTTTACACGATGGCGCGTCGTGGCCGGTTTTTGCGGACGACGAGCCGGGTTTTTCCCAGCTCTTGCTCACAGAGCTAGGGAATCGAGCCCCCCTACAGGTCGCTGCGGCAGCGGCTTACCGGCAACTGACGGACATCGTCAGGATGGTCCTGTCAGGAGAAGACGACGGTGCCGTGTTGAGCAGGATCGCCGAGCAGTTGGAGTTTTGGAGGGTCCGCGAGAAACTGGGGTACCAGGCCGCGGATGCGTTCGCCGGCGCCCTCGAGGACCCCGAAGTGGTGCCACAGCGCATGAAGCGGGCGAAGCAGGCAGCAGAGGTCGCGGCGGCGGCAGCTATCAACGAGGCAGCCGCGCCCAGGACACATGCGTATCGCCGTCGGTCTCGGGGAGGCGGAGGCCGAGAACGTCGGCCGAAGCAGTCCGGATTTCGCCCCCGTTCAGAGGGCAGCAGATCTGGGAGCGAGGGCAAGAAGTCGTTCGCCCGGCAGAAGTGAGCAGCATGCTTCTGCGAAACCAGAGCGCCCGCGAGAGACTAGAACACGAGCTGTTCTTGATTCGCGACGGACACGCACTGGCTCGCGCCATTGCCAGCAGCATCCCGCCCGAACACGCACATCTGTTCGCAACGGGTCCGAGAAATGTCGGCGAGGCCGACCGGCTGCTGGCCCAGTTCTCTCGTTTCCTGGAGACGCAAGAGAGGCGCGCCCCCGTCGATTTGTCTCTCGTTCGGTTTGCTTGGAGTCGTTTGGGACCGGCCCAGCCGTTGACCGTGCGAAATTACCTCTCGCGGCTCATGAAGGTATTGGTGGACCACGGCATACGCGGGGTGAGGACGAGACGTGTCCAGCAGACGGCGCAGGCCTTGAAGCGGCTTTCGGTGATGGTTCGACCCCATCAGGCGACGCCGCTCGATACGGCTCAGGCGAGAGCGACAGTCGAAAGGCTGGAGCAGAAAGGCCATGCACGCGAGGCCGCGATGGTAGCGACGGTATGGTTGACTCGGGCTCGAGTTCCCGATCTCCGCGTGCTGACGTGCGAAGATGTGGAGGAGATCCACAACCGGGGTGCCTCCCCGCAGATGGTCGGGCTGCAACTGTACATGAAGGAGAAACAGGCAAAGTCCTACAATGCTCCGGAGTACATGCCGCCCGGGCTTCTCACTGCACGGCTGGTTCGACTCGTCCGAGCGACCCGGTCGGGACCCGTATTTGCTCAGACGAAACAAGAGTACGATGTCGCCCTTCAGAGGATCCGAGCTGCCTTGCCGCCAGGAGCCGTCTTGCACAGTTTCCGTCGTGGCGCCACCCAGGTACTAGAGAGGGATGGAGCCACGAGGCAGGAGCTCGTCGAGTTGCTCCGCCATTCCGATCCCCGCACGACACGCCGGTATATGATGCAAACGGCACCTGCGGACATAGGCCGCAGGCCGGCACAACTGTCTGCCCTTCAGTAAGGCATGCGCGGGTCCCTGACTTGTACAGGATACTTTTTGGGGAAGGTATATGTGCATACCCAGATGAGTTCTGGAGGTTCGTATACTCGGAGCTCATACCTTTCCTCGCCTCCTTTTCAAAGGCTGCTGACAATCGCGCTCCCGGAGCCCGTCTGGATGATTTCCCGACGGGTCTAATAGACTTGAAGGCACTCAGACGCATGGCGTTAGATTCAGGATGGGACGTATCTTTCATCGACATGCTGCAAGAGACCGGCGCGTTTTCACAGGCAGTGCTCTCTCGATCTCCGGTTCCCGGTCCAAAAACCCGGATGCCGGCCGCTTTTATCCATCAGTGCGTTGCCCAGCACGTGGCGCTTCCGCAACATCGTTCAGACCCGGTGCGTGCGGTAGTGTCGCTTTTCGATGTGCCTAAGAAGGACCCCATGGTACGACGGCTCGTCGTCGACGGTAGACCGGTCAATGACATCATGCATCGTCCGCCCGCCTTCAAGTTGCCTAGCCCATTGACTCTGTCCCACCTCATCCTTTCGTCAGGATTTAAATGGGCAATCAAGATTGATTTCCGGGGATACTTCCATCAGTTTCCTCTCGACGCCTACAATTCCTCCTTTTTTGTGTTTCGCGTGGGGTCGACCTGGTATCGCTGGACCAGAATGCCCATGGGCTGGTCATGGGCACCCTACGTGGCACAGCGGTCCACTGAAACCATAATGGGTCCTGGTCTGTTAAATTGTGGCGCGGCGTGCTACGACGATATCATCATTTTAGGGAGGACAGCCATCGAGTGTCAGTCGAACGCAGCACAATTTCTTGAAAGGTCGGCTCAGGTCAGGGCCGAGATTAACGATGCCAAGAGTATTTTGCAACCAACACAACAGTTGGAATATCTTGGGATCGAATGGGACCTTGCAGGCTCCGGCTTTCGCCTGCCTGACCTTTGGCGAGCTGACACCACGGACGCGATAGCAGGGCTGTTGCGGTCCCCGGTGGTTTCGGTCAGACAGGTATGGTACGTAGTAGGTTGTATTGTCTGGACGTGTTACGCAACGGGGCACTGGTTGTGTCATTATGCCGAGGTGTTGGAGTGGGTGCGAGATCGTGCAGCTAAGATTGGAAAGGGACAACTAACCTGGTCGTCCCCTCAGTGTCTCCCTCAAGGTTTTCGCAGTGATGTAGCTGTTTTCCTCAGCAGGCTTCGTGTACCCGACTGGATGCCCCCGAGGTCGAGGCCTCCGGAGGTCTTTGATTGTGTGTTATGGTCGGATGCTAGCAGCGTTGGATGGGGCGTGTGCTACAACACATGCACCACTGCTGGTGCCAGTTGGGGTAGGTGGTCGACGACAGATGGTATCTTCCATCTGGAGCTGCGTGCCGCACTGCGTGCCGTTCGCACCGCCCGCAGTTTGGGTTGCAGGTCGCCGCTTTTCCTAACTGACAACATGGCCGTATTTCACGTTCTGACAAAGGGACACTCGACGACTCGTTTGGCCAACGCCATGTTGAAAGAACACTTTGCTATTTTTCGCTCATTCGCCTTGGGGGCACTAGTGGCTTGGCTTCCCACAGACAGAATGCCCGCTGACTCGTACTCGCGCAGGGGCACAGTTGGTAGTGATGCCTTTCGAGTCTGCCGAGAAGGTGTGAAGACATGCCCTGGGGGGTTCGCATTGGACCACCATACAGCCGTCCAAGTCTGATCAAGGAGGCATCGCACAGAGGTCCTACTTGTTTGTATCTCCCCCTTCCCCTTCTGTTGTGATGCGCCGTTTTCGCGGTCTATTCACCCTCCATCACGCACTGGCCAGATGCTCGTCTGTTTGTTTCCTTGCGCAAGAAGAAATGTTTCGATGGGTTCCTTTGTTTGTCTTTCCCTTCTTTTGCTGTTCTGCGACTGAAGCCTGAGCCGCAGCAACCTGAGCAACGACAGCAACAACCAAAGACAACGTAACCTCAGGACAGGATGTAGGATTCCATACTAGCAAGCTTGCTTGAGCGCCGAAGGCGCGTCTAGTGGAATCCTATCCTGTCCAGAGAAAGCGATGCCTCCTTCTTAACACCACTCGAATCGAGGTTGGAAAAGGGGTAGTCACACGAACACAAGCAGGCTCACCGCTCGAACGCCCCCTACTTGTTTGTATCTCCCCCTTCCCCCGAGAATAATGCAAGGCTCGCCCCTCCCGGCACGAGAACGCGCAGACTTCAATTTTCCTGCACCGCTAGTTCAGAGATGGACCGCCGTTTTCGGCTCAGCTCCTGGCACTGCACGACGGAATTTCAGCCTACTTGTTTGTATCTCCCCCTTCCCCTTCTGTTGTGATGCGCCGTTTTCGCGGTCTATTCACCCTCCATCACGCACTGGCCAGATGCTCGTCTGTTTGTTTCCTTGCGCAAGAAGAAATGTTTCGATGGGTTCCTTTGTTTGTCTTTCCCTTCTTTTGCTGTTCTGCGACTGAAGCCTGAGCCGCAGCAACCTGAGCAACGACAGCAACAACCAAAGACAACGTAACCTCAGGACAGGATGTAGGATTCCACACACACACACACACACACACACACACACACACAACCCGCACACGGCACCAGCGTATCTACGTGTAAAGGCATGGGTCAGGCAGATGCAGAAGTGGCAACACATCAGAACGAGCGCGCAAAGGGCGTGGACGCGCCGTGACGACTTGCCAAAAGGTTCGCCGCACAGCCTGATTCAGGAAGCCCTTAACCAAGCGGGTTGGACGTGGGACAGCCCGATAACCCTCTTGTACGTCAGCGAGAGCGCGCAGCAGACGAGCTTCCACGTGACGAGCGCGACTGAGGTGGAGACCAAAGTCATGCTGCACGACTTGCGCCATGCTCTGCGTGGCCAGCAACTTGCCATCGTGTGCAGAAGGAGGGAAGACATGCGGGGGTGTGCGCATGGAGTGGATGGAAGCGTCACCCGACACCTTCTGCAAACGCCGGATAGTGGCATCACTGGATACCAGCAAGGAATGTTGAGGTCCATTATCGCAGGGGCAGTATCCACGACAGGCCGCACAGGGCAGAGAAGGCCCTGCCCGTATTGTAACGACGAAGAGGGGGAAACGGTGGCGCACCTATGGTGGATGTGTGAGGCATGGAAGGATGTGCGGGAAGAGCACGGCATGGTCACCACAGACAGGACAACGTGGCCAACCTGCCTTAGCATGTGCGGAATAGCGCCTCTCTACAGGCATGGGGTCGATGCGGCTGCGCAGCCGATCCCCCTGGATCATGTACGAGCGTGTGCTTTCGTCGGAAACCTGCAGCGTTTCTTCCTTGCAGTACTGCGTGCTCGTCAAATACGCGACGACAGAGCACAAGAGACGTCACGCCACCACCGCTTAGCCCAATATCCATGGGGATGGACGACACCGTGCCCGAGAAGGATATCCATGCCGACAATCGAAGTGGGGACGGTTTCGCAGCAATGGAAGCAGACTGAGGCGCTCTGGAAGGCGCTACACTGGTGGATCGGCAAGTTGTGCTGGGCACATATCGGATCCGAACACACGGTGACGTTCTTAGAGCTAGCCGTCGACTTTGAGCTCACGACGGGAGAACGGCTGCCGGACGTGTCGGATCGGCGAATCCAGCCACCCACAATGCGGAAGACCAAAACAACGACAGCCCGGGAGATCCTCCCACCAAGCGAAGCGCAGTCGGGCTTGTGTCTGTACTTCGATGGCGGGTCGAGGCAAAACGGCACCGCGTTGGCTGTGGCAGGTGCTGGCGCGGTTGTATACGAAGATGGGAAGAAGATCGCGGAGGTCATCGTCCCCCTAGGCCGAACGACCAACAACGTGGCAGAGTTTAGCGCTCTGGTCGGGGGCTTGCACTTGCTCGGGGAGCAGCCCCCGAGCGTGCAAGGACCCGTAACGGTCCGAGGTGATTCGAAGGTAGTGATCAGCACGATGAAGAAGACAGCGCAGTGCAAGCCGATCCTGCGGCCGTACCTCCTGCAGGCGACGGCGTCCATGGGAGCCCTCGCGCCACGGTTCAATTTCAACCTGGAGCATGTCGCGCGTGACCGCAACACCGACGCCGACGCGCTGAGCAACGCGGCGATGGACCAGGTGCAAGAGCAGACATCTGGAGAGGTGAGCACCGTCATGGCGCAGTACGAAGCGTACAGACGGAGTGCGCTGGCAAAGGCCCGAACCCTGCACAGGCTAGCAAACACGGCCGCGCGGATTTACGGCACAGCCTGGCACCCTGGACGCGTTGCGAACGTGACGAGCGCTACGGCCTTGGGCGGTGGGGTAATGCAGGGCGTATCGTGCCGAGCCGTGCTCTCACCGCAGACGGAGGCAGTGCTACGATCGATGAGCCGGGGCGCATCCGACACGGAAGGAACAACCCCGAATCCGTTTGTCAAGGCCCACGAAAGGTGGGCAGCAAGTATCCAACCCGAGCGATACTACGAGGCGACCTGGAAGGAAACAGCAGAGTGGAAAGGGAGAGGACGAGAAGACCCTCCCAGTCAACGATCTCACCCGCCAACGAGACGGAATGTCAATGCGGCCTTAAGATGTACTAAGCATGACGCCCCGCGCTGCACCACATGTACGAGAAGGCGAATACCCCCGGACACCTGCTGTAGACAGCAACATGCAAATCACGAAGAAGGAAACCAATGCCAGTCGAGGCTGCATTTCCGTGTACGTCGCAACCACCGCCAGCGGCCGGCTGGTGCATCAGCAGTAACGTAGGTGCATTGCGCAACTGGGCTAGACTCCGCTCAGGGGTTACCCATTACTGAGATTTCACACACACACACACACACACACACACACACACACACACACACACACACACACACACACACACACACACACACACACACACACACACACACACACACACACACACACACACACACACACACACACACACACACACACACACACACACACACACACACACACACACACACACACACACACACACACACACACACACACACACACACACACACACACACACGCGCACACACACACACAGGTTCCCAGCGGGTCGTCGTTGGCGGCGAACCAAGGTACCCGCCAAAGGGTAAAGGACGAAGCTGAGGACGCGCGAAGGCGCACCCTCGAATTGCAAGAGCAAGCGCAAGCGGAAGAGGCTAAAGACGAGTACCCGCGGTACAGACGGTCCGGCCGTTGATCGTCGTCTCCAACGGGTGCCAGTTTCCCCCCCAGCGGGTGTGCTGCTGCTGCTTGCGAAAGGATGTTTTGTTCGCTGTTGTTCGATCTCCTGAGCGCGCCACGTACCGCCCTCGGTACTGAACGTCTCCTGTGGCCTCCTCCAACGAGCGAGGATGAACGTTGTGTGTTGTGTACACCACCAGCAGGCACGCTAGTCACGGCTTCCGTGACGGTGCCAGTCATGAGTCCAGTTTGCTGGACTGCTGGTATTCAGAAGGCTGGGATGAACCCCTCGCATCAAAACCTGTGCTTCTATGAGCACCTTGCAACCTGCGCTCTGGATAGCTGACTACGAGCTTTTTAACAGCAGCAGCATGAATGTGCGCTATTGGTGCTGGGGTATCATTCCTCCGCACGGGTTTGCAGAAAGGGCTAAGAGCCTAAGTGGGGGTCTGCGGCACGCCCTGCCTCTGGAAGCCGGAAGGGGGCCGTCCATCGCTTGTCTCGGGGATTGTTTTGTTGGCTTGCTTCGTCTTTCGTGGCCTCGCCAATCGGATGCCATCACCGCCCACAGGGGTTTCCTGCTGCTGCTCGCTCGATCTCCCATTGGAAGATGATGATCCGAATGGGCGCAAGCGCCTGAAGAACGACACGATAGATGAGGTAGTAATCTTGCACCAACATATTTTGGAAACCTAACACCCAACACTCAGCCATCAAAATCTCTCATCTCGTGGGAGCGAGGGTCAGGGTATCCACATGAGGCAATGTCCCCAAAACCCTAACCTGAAACGATAGCATACCCAGTTTCACTGGAGTGCCCGTTCCCGGCGAGCTACGAGGGAACGAACCAGAAAGAGTGCCAACGCTACTCTTTTTACAATGTAGTCTGTTCATGATAACCAACTACATATAAAAAGGTGCCACGGGATAAGCCGGCAGCCACTGCTTAAGCACTGGTCCGTGTACTTAAAAGTTCCCAATGCTTAACGGCTTTATCACGTGGGCGGCCCTGAGATTACCCCCCTCAGGTGACACCACTGTCTTATCTTTAACCCCTTGGCGTGGAACTCTGTTCTTCTAGCCCAGGACCGCACGTCTTCCTTTCTTCAGCATCGCTTTGCATCTAGCCGGGAGTGACTTGGCGTTTTTAAAGTAAAGCTGGCACAAAATCGCATTTCTTGGCACCAAGCCCCCTCCCCAGAAGAGAGGGGTTCCAGGTTGCCCCGCCCGTACCCTCTCGCCACAACTAAGGTTTTCCCTCCCCCGTCCACGCATGAGAGGCACTACTCTGCCTAAACATAAGCTAAATATTTTTCACCCCCCCAATGGGCCCCATGTGCGGGTCTGCAACTCTGCCCCGCTCAGGAGCAGTCTCCGCCTCTCATGGCGGGGTTCATTTTGAATCCAGCACTGGCTGGATATTGCGAAGCACGAAACACGTGCTGTAGCCCACACACACACACACGCACATGGGCTATATCCCGCGCAGGGATTACCCACAACTGAGATCTAACACACACACGCACGGTTGTGGTACGTTTTGGCAATGCCGGCGGCTCCCCACGGATGCAACCATGCCCCCTTAAAGAAAATCTGAATCTGTTTGCCATACGTTCTTTCTTAGCATGCCGCGTTCGGAGCACCTGAGGGGCATCGAGGAGTGTCGAGTGGACATCAACAATGAAACGGTGTCAGCGAAAAGTCAGAGACGGGTCGCCTTGTGACCCCATGTATACGTGATCGGGTTTACTCCTTTTCGGATACTGAGATCGGCCACCAAAACACGCTGCCTGTGTCTTTTTTGGCCTTCACGGTACGTTGCAGGGTAACCTGCAAGATTGTTCGTACTCAAGATATTCAGTTTCCGAAGACAGACCGGCGCCCCGACTGCGGCACCATGCTGAGGAGTGAAAACTGAGCACGCCTGCTCGATCCTAAGCTCGCCGACACGATCGGAGTCACAAGATGGCCCAACCCCGCCAACTCCACATGTAGATGTTGACGACGCAATGGCAGGTGACGAAGTCATACAATAGCCTGACCTACGAGAAAGTGCATGCTAATCATGTGGCTCATGTACTCAAAATCTCTCAAAATGCTGAGGAGTGCTCACCGTGTGTAACATATTCTGGATGAATGACCGAAACTACAAACGAACGACGACGAAGGCGCTCACGAACACCCTCAACGCGTGGATCCACCATATTTAAGAAACGCGTTGCGAGTCAAAGATAGTCGAAGAGGCTGTGGAGGCTACCGGGAGGCCTTACCAGCCCCACAAGCGCAACTCTCCACTCTAAATACGAAGCCGTTCCCCTCTTATCTTTTTTTGTTTTTGGCGGAACTCTAGCCCGCTTTTGCCGTTTCTGCCGCTATAGCCGTTTTTTTATTTACATAAGCCCCAGCTTGATGCTGCCTGACAAAGAACAGAAGGGATCCCAAGTGTTGTTACCGAACCACGTGTCGAACGGACGTGAGGTCATGCAGCCACTACCCCGAGACGACAAATCACACAAACACAACAGGTCAAGTCATGAGTGAGAAAACAACACACGGTGGTATAAGCGAAGAACAAATCAAAATTGTGTTTGTATGTATTTTGTCCCTCTAGCTCTATATTTCCTCCTTCCATTCGGAGTCGATTGAGCTACGTCGAGTATTTTGTTTGTTCTTATTCCATCTGAGTCCAACACGAAGGAAGCGGGGCTTCCTGGGAGAACGGGCAGCCGGCCTGGCAAGAGCACTTTCGAGCTGGGGGTTTTGCACTGAGGAACAACTGACCAGTGATGGTAAAAATGATCCCGGAAATTCCCGAGGGACTGCCTTGTGCACATTCCGAAGCTAGAGGGGGGAGAAAACAACCCGCCACTAAACCCAGATTTACCTGTGTTTCGTGTGGGCTGCAGCACATGTACCTCCTTGGAATATTGTTGCGATAATGGGGAGGCATGCTGAAGAGTTCCACACTATAATCCTTTGAGGTTTCGAAACTGGCAGTCTCGTCCAAAGCCCTTCCTACAAAGCAGGTGCTTATACAAAGAGATATCTGCTCTTCGTGTTCCGGAAATGTTCTTTTTTATGGTAGCAACTGCGGTTGTCATTATCAAAAAGTGGCTGTTGGCAGCGTACTGTGGAAATTACACATACAGGTGATAGCACATACGCACAAACAAAAAACAGAAGCTCACCAGAAAAGATTTGTTGAGCGATTTGACCTGTACGCGTTCAGGTTAACCCGCTGGCAACACTCCTTTTTGGCCGTAACGAGTATGCTCTCTAAAGAGGTAGATACTGGTTATCGCAAAAGAAAGAGCGCCGCCACACGATTATCGCCGGAAACACAAAGTAAAAGCAGCGCTAGAAAGGCCGCGGGTCCATGAGTCGAAGGCAGCACAGTGCCACAACCCCGTCCGCTCTGCCCTGTGGCTGACCGTCTCTACGAGCTTGTGTTCAGCGCAAGTGCCAAGCCCCAAGGTGCGCCACGCCTTGATGTTTCGGGAAATTGGTAGCCACGTGACCTGTAGCCCCGTCTGCTCTGCAGTACCGCCGAACACGCCGAAGCTCACCAACAAAGACTTTCACTCTATGAAGAAGTCGTGCGTACTTCCGCAAAAGCAGACAAAAGCTATCCCGACCGACACAGATAGCCTAGAGAGAGAGCTCATCATTTGGATGCGATAACCATACCCCAGGTCGGTGAGGGCGGAGCCTCGGAATTACCCGTGCTCGGATCCCCTGCGCCGGAAAGGCATTGCCAAAAAAATAATGAAATAGGCATTTGAAAATATGTCGGACATATAAGGGGCATTTTGAAAATATTCCGGACACAACAATAAGGGAATTTACCCAATAATGAAAGGCCGCCCGGAGACTCCGAAACTCCCGCAGCACCAAAGGAACGTTTCCCCTCTCTGAACCGACTCGTCTTTTATGACTTCTACTTTTTTCCTTCTTGTTTTCTCCTTTTTTTGAACGGTGCCTCCTGTTCGACTTGTTCTGCACCCAACCTGCCCCAATAAAGAAAACTAAGCACGAAGCGCGGTCCAGCCGTATTTTCCCCGCCAATCATTCACGAGACCGGATGCAACCAGTAGTCGTAAATTTGTTGCATTAGTGCGTGTGTGGGCCTTTGAAGCGTGGATGATGCCTCTCGCGCTGCTCCCCTTGAGGTTCCTGGCTCATGCCAAAGCGCCGCCGCCGGGTTAAGGGGTTGCGGCATCTGGCGTGGGCCAGGGCCAGGGAGGCTGTTCGGAGGGGTCACCACCCACCGAATTTGTTGCATCAGTGTGTTGGTCAGGCTTTCGACTGTCCTGAGCAACGCACCAGTAGTCAATCGGAGGCTTAACGCCACCCGACTTCGTAAAACAAGGAACGAGAGAAAGTGCAAAGCACTGCAGCGGATCGATACACAGCTACACCACGCAAACCCGCAAACGGGCTGTTGGCGGGCGCCAACGCGGACGCCGCCGGCAAATACCGAACCCAAATACGGCCGCAAGGCGCTCAGGGGCGAAAGGGCACGCAAGCATCGTGAAGGAACTGCTGCTGGCCGGTGCCACACGTGCCGAGCCGGGTATTTGCTTGGGGGTTGGGAAGTGTGACCGGCGTCACCACAACTCCATGCGCCCACGGCTTGTTGTGAAGGCTTAAAAAGAGTATTGGTGGTCGTTCAAAGTTTCTGACCTGAAGAAGAAGTAGCGGTAAAGAGCAAGCGGAAATTCGATCCCTCACTCGAGAAACAGGGATCAAGTTCCGTGGGCAGAACCGGCTTCTACATTACACTCACGCGAAGGTCCCTGCTTCGTGCCCGTGTGATGCTGGTTGCAGCATGTATCCGGGGGAAGGCGCCTCCTTTTACTTTGCGGGGGGGAGTGTGTTTGTCAGGCCTTCGACTACCCTGATCAACGCACTGTGCACCTCCGTGTCTACGTTACAGCAGATGGAATGCGTTTCTTGTGCCGCCGCGGGGGCGGCCTGTAGTCATACGGAGGCCCAACACCACCGACTTCTTAAAAACAAGGAACGAGAGAGAGTGCAAAGCACCGCAGCAGGTCGATCAACAGCTACTCCACGGAGTCTCTCCTCTCCGTATTGTCTGACGAGAACTGCCAAGAAAGGGAGAAGACGTCTTTGTAACCGAGATCACTAGCGCTGGGGAATGTTGAGCGACTGCTGTATCCCGTCGGGAAACGAGTTTGGGCGAGGTTTTCCATCAACGGTCGCGCTCGCTCCAAAGAAAGGTAGCTTTACCTTCTCTAATTAGGCACCCTGACGGCTGAGTGAAGTTCTCTTACCGGAGCCGACAATAAAACGGCGTAGAAGAGCCGCGGCCATCGCCCAAGCGCCGCGAAGAAGCAGAAGTCGACGTGCAACCGATGACCTGGACGAGCAGTCGAAGGAAAGAAGCGAGGCACCAAACGCGCGCGAGC
The DNA here is from genome assembly GCA_030068145.1 of Diplonema papillatum. Lineage (NCBI taxonomy): Eukaryota > Euglenozoa > Diplonemea > Diplonemida > Diplonemidae > Diplonema > Diplonema papillatum. The sequence goes on from JAPJBO010001022.1 coordinate 68,278, forward strand.
GCGACGATCAAGGCGTGCTAAAAAGGCGAAAGCGTGACGCATCCACGTGCGAAGCGAAAGCCGCGCCGCCGGCGATGCAGATTATCGCTACAGATTCTTTGCATTCTAACTCAAAACTCTTACCGACTTTCGTGGGTCGCATCAACTCACTCAGTGAAATGAAACTGTGACAACTCAGTACGTTGAACACTCTTTCGCTCTATGTGTATACCCCCCACAAAGGTGCTCGCGCAGGAAGGAAAAGGGAAGGGGCCGCGGGGGGTTGAGGAGGTTCCTGTTGCTCTTCGTTTGGCGAAACGCCAAATGGGGGACGTGCCTCCTATCACACCAGGCGTCGATGAAGGCCATTATGGCAAGCTGACGAAGGACACGAAGGTCGTTGTCAGAAACGTCCCCGGCAAGGGGAAGGCGATGTTCACGACGAAGGCCATCAAGGACGAAGGGATCATTCTTGAGGTGTGCGTGCATTCGATGTGTCGTAAACTTTCCGGTGAAACTTAGTGTGCATTCGGTGTGTTGTAAACTTTCCGGTGAAACTTAGTGCGCATTCGATGTGTCGTAAACTTTCCGGTGAAACTTAGTGTGCATTCGATGTGTCTTAAACTTTCCGTGAAACGTACCCAAACAATTGCGAACCATCTGACACGTTGTCACTCACTTCGGATGCGGAAACCTTCTCAAAGCTATCCGGTCCACGTCTTGCAATGTCAAAAGAAATGCGAAACATACTCAAAGAATACGCAATGCCAAAGCCCCTCCCCGTTGCACTTCTTCAGCTTTAGGATCTTAGCCTCATGAGGAAACTGAACCGCCCAGGTAGGACCTTCTGATCATCATTTGCCAAATTTACCACCTGAAACCACATCCAGGATTTGGGCTCAGGGTACTGCGGTCAACGAAAACTATCTATTCTCGGGCCCAGATGACCCAAGAACAGTTTCTGACCGGCACTGGTTGTTGTTCCGAGTTCCGGGTTTGAGCCTTACGGCCGGTTCCTGTGGTTATCTCCTGATTCGCTCCATTCGAAAGAGTGCGGTTGGATCAGGAGAAACTCGGATGTGGATATGGAAATACGATGGATCAAATGGGCCTCTCGATGTTGGTCTTCTGAATGAATGAATGATATGGAACGAATGGCTGAAAAGGCGGAAACACACAACAACAACGACGGCTCGCCTGATTCAAGAGCGGCACACACCTTTGCTCCACCAACCACACGCGTCCTTCAACTTCTCCAAAACGCAGTGTACACTGGACCAGCTTCCCTGCCTCTGGATCGGGTCGCGGTCAGAGCGGTCCGCAGTCCCTTCGAGGCCTTGGTGCTAAGGACATATGCTCCCTATGATTTGTGGGCTTTCGTGCATACCCTAGCACTGAAGTATCAGAACACCTCAGGATGTGAGTGATATCCTTGCCATCCGTCATATCACCACGTACGTACGCATACACCGTAGAGCACGCACCAGCACCCTGTTATGAATCACACATAATTTGTTTACGCGCACTTCCTTCAAGCCTGTTTAGCTCATCGGACGGGAGTGAGGATAGTCCGCTGCCATCGATCGCATTTTGTTCTTGACAAAGTGCATTTGTTAGGCACAACAAATGATGCAGGATCATGCCCTTGTTGTGGCTCAGGAGCTCGACGACGTGAGGCAGGGCATCCGGGCCTGCTGCCACACGATGCGGTCCCTGGAGTCGCCGACGGACACGTTCACCCGCGTGGCCACGGGCGAGACCCTCCCGAAGATGCCGAAGCTCAAGCGGTGGAACAAGGAAAACCCGATCGCCCCCGTCAAGTGCCTGAAGGGCTGCCCTTCGGAGTTCTGGGACGACGAGATCAAGGCGGCCGCGACGGCGTCGTGGCACCGGGTGCTCTGCCGGGGCCGGATGACGCCTTCGCAGGTTACCGCGCTCAACGAGTTCGAAGCCGGAAAGTGGACGATCGAAGGCGTCAACTACGCAGACTCGTTCCACGTCGCCATCCGGGCGGTGGCGCGTGTGATATGCGAAGCGGACGTCGTCGGGCGGGACGCAGCCTGGCATCCTTTCGAGCTCCTCGCCTGGGCCAACTGGCCCGAGCTCGCGATGCAGTGGGGCCGCAAGCCCGCAAAGGAGACCCGGTCCAAGGCCTTCTTGAAAAAGTTGCACACGTCGTTCGTCGGCGTGTTCACGCAGCCGGCCCTCGACACGATCGGCCTCACTGAGGACAGGTTGTCCAGACTCCTGGGTGCCATCCTGTTGAACTCGCAGGAACGGTCGCCGGAATCGAGCTTCAGCCGGTACATCAACTGGCTGAGCGACGAGGAGATCGCGAATGACCTGACCGACTCTAAGTACGACTGGCGCGCGAAGGATCCGACGGACCTGTCGAACGAGCTGTACTACTCAGTGAAGTCGCAGGGCATTTTCCCGACGCACGCGACGACGAACCACAGCTGCCGGCCGAACGCTGAAGTGCACTATACCGAGTACATGGACGAGGGCCTATTCATGGTCGCGCTGCGCCCCATCGCCGTCGACGAAGAAGTCACGATCTCGTACATTCTCGACCCGCACACGCAGAGCCGCGAAGAGCGGCAGGAGTACCTCCTGTCCAACTATCGCTTCGAGTGCTCGTGCGACCTGTGCAACGAGGAGAAACAGGCTGCTCCTGCACCGTGAATATCCTGCGATATTCTCCGTCGGCTACACGGCTTTGTCGTCTTGCGTCACCCTCCGAGCTTGAGAAGAAAAAGTAGCTCCTGCACTGTGAATGACCTGTGATGTTGTCCGTCGGCTACACGGCATCACGACATTGTCGTCTTGCATCACCCTCCGAGCTTACACGCTTCTTCTGCTCGTGCGACCGGTGCAACGAGGAGAATGGCGTGTGATGCTGACCGTCGGCTACACGGCATCACGACATTGTCGTCTTGCATCACCCTCCGAGCTGACACGCTTTTCGTGCTCGTGCGACCGGTGCAACGAGGAGAAAAGGTAGCTGCTGCACTGTGGATGGCCTCCGATGTTACGGCATCACGGTATTGCCGTCTTGCATCACCTTCCGAGCTGACACGCTTCTCGTGCTTGCGCGACCAGTGCAACGAGGAAATAACGCAGTTCCTGCACGATGAAAAAGGCCGGCATTGTTAATGATCAGCCTCCGAGCTGGCAGCTTCTCGTGCTCGTGCGGCCGAGGAGAAACCGGCTGCTCCTGCGCCGTGAATAACCTGGGACGTTGCCCGTCGGTTGCCATCGGCGTCTTCTAATAGCCGATCTGACAGGTTCTCGTGCGTCTGACCCGCGCAATACGCAGAAGATGGCGCAGTATAATGAATGCTATGCCCCCAGCAGCCAGCTCTGACACCCCGGAGCCCCTACACAGGAGCAGCCTACGCCGCAATTCCTATTTACACATCACCTGTAGCTACCACGTTGTACTGCATACGTTGACCGTCGGCGAAACGACATTGCAGCCACCTTCAAGTGGACGTTGCTGCTGCTTCTGGTGCTCGTGCGACCTGTGCAGTGAGGCGTGATGGACGCGCTAAAAGGAGGAACCCCAGCATTCGTCATGAGAAGCAAGTGCGACGACAAGATTGAATTTGAAAGAAAGTCGAAATATATCAGAACCGGTTGGTGGCTGCCGATACAAATCGAACAAAGCAGCCAATACTAGATGCTGCAGCGCACTGCATCGACCTGCACGCAGTGTGCTACCGTATTGTACAACGTCCGGACCGTCGGCACGTTATCTGGCCAACCATGGGCCATGGATTCCGAGTACAAACGGCTCGAAAGATTACGGACCTGGACCTGCCAAACGTGCTGCACCACTGCGTCGAGTCCAGGGCATTTTCCCGACACACCGGCCGGAAGGCCAGCAGCACCAAACACCAGGCGTGCTGCTGCAAGGACGGACCCATCCCCTCGAATTTGCGCTTTGCCCGAGTCGAGCGCGAATCGAACCCCCTATTCTCTCCGTCGCGAGCGGCGTCTCAGCACACGTACCGGGGGTGCCGAAGGGGGGAAAAAAGATCGACGGCAGCACAAGGATCCTCGTCCGACGTTTTTGTGGCGCTGCCCCCCACACGAGGATCATCGCTTTGGCCTTTCTATGTTCGACTTTTCACATCACGGGACTGAGCGTGGAGCGGCTGGCAAAAGCGGACAGGAATCTGCGAAATTGTTCTCTTCCTTTTCCTAGTTACTGAACGGCAACGAGAACAGTCGCAAAGCATTGAGTTCTTTGAGTACATGAGCCACAGGGATTAGCGTGCACTTTCTCGTGGGTCATCTTACTTTATGAGAGTCGTCACCTGCCATTGCGTCGTCAAGATCGAGTACATGTGGAGTCAGCGGGGCCAGGTCTTCTTGTGATTCCGACTGTGTCGTCAGCTCAACATAGAGCAAGCATGCTCGGCTTTCGCGAACCATTGAGCTCTGTAAAGTGCAAGTGCAATGAAGGCAGGCGACATGTTCACAGTCGCGAAGCATTGAGTTCTGTTGGAGCCACATGGGTTAGCATGCACTTCAGTCGCGGAACGTTGGGTGCAGTGTGAAGTGCGGAGCCGGTCAAGCACTGTTCGCGGGCTGGCGTTACTCTTTGTACGTTGTCCGCTGGGAACAGTCGCGAAAACAGTCAGAATCATAGCGAAGAACAGTCCACGACGCTGTGAAAAAAAGACAGACCAAGTCATAAGAAGTTTCAGACCACGTTGGGACCCGAGCAGTGGCGCACTGTGTCGTCTGTGTAGAATCCAGAAGCTCCTGGGGGAGAAGGGGCCTGTATGTGAAGTATGTACACAATGGCCGAAACCACGAACAATCAACAACAAAGGTACACACCGGTACTCTTACCTCGTGAAGCCACGACCCTTACGAACACGCAGAGGTACTGTCCGCGGCTGCTGCTACACCTGGCAGCCGCTGTCACAGGCAGTAAAATCCCGGAAGTAACTCTGAAAAAGAAGAAAGGGTGGGGCGGAGAGTGGGGCTGGGAGGGGGTCGACCCCCCGCCAGAGGGGATGGCCGTGCACGGCGGCGTGCCTCGGGGCCGGTCGCAGCATTTGGTGCTGAAGGATGGGTTCGGCCGCTACTACATCGTGTCGAGCCTCGCTTCGAGGAACGACACGCAGGTCATCGCAATCGAAGGCGTCACCGGCCGCTTCCACTACTCAGCCACGCCGGGCGTCGATATGTTCCCGACGGCAGAGGACGCCATCGAGTCATTCTCCCGCTCCGAAATCGTCTGCGAAGCGTGGGCTCTCGCCGGCTACATCATCGTCGGCAACGAAGGCTGGCTCCTCACCGTCTGCTCCGCCGAGGAAACGTTCGTCGTGCCACCCAACCGCAGCATCCTCACTGTCGAGAAGTCGCATTGGGTCCGCATCCCTTTGCAATACGGGTACGGCGTTCTTTAGAAGTTCTTTTTGCAATGGGTGACAGTGCGAGGAAACTGAACCGTCCGATTCTGATCGTGATCATTTGCCAATTGCTACTCGAGACCACGTCCAGTAATTGGGTTCAAACTCTAGTTTTCCTTTCATCTTGTTTAATCCTCCACAAGTAAAATAATATCGGTCAACCGGAGACCCACAAATAAAAAATAACGCTAGAATCATAGATGGCCGTTATATAACGTTATTTAACGTTATATAACGTTATTCCCGGAGTTATTTGTGAAAGAGAAAAAGCTCTGGGGAGGGGCTACACGGACCCCTGAGGACCGGTTACTACGAATTCTTTTCGGACCAGGGGTTGTTTCCGAACAGTTTTTGTGACCGGGATCCAAAAATCGGCAAAAGTCTGGAAAAATTGGCCAAAATCTGGAAAATCGGGAAATCTGGAAAATCGGAAAAAATGGCCGAAATTGACTGATCTGGATAAATCGGCCAGAGTGGCCAAAATCTCAAAATTGTCCAAAATCTTGAAAAATCGGCAAAAATGGCCGAAATCTGGAAAAACCGGCAAAGATGCCGAAATCTGGAAAAAATCGGCAAAATGGCCAAAACCTGAAAAAATCGGCAAAAGTCTGGAAAAATTGGCTAAGATTGACCAAAATCTGGCAAAAATGGCCAAAATCGGAAAAAATGGCCGAAATGGACCAAAATGAGGAAAAAATGACAAGTACGTGCGCTCGGCTAAGGCCGGCGCGTGGCGAGACTGGAGGCAGCAGTTAAAGTTCGGGGAACAGCAAAGTTCGGGCGAAGCTAAGTTCGGGCAATGCTAAGTTCTGGTGAAGCAAAGTTCGGGTGAAGCTAAGTTCGGGCGAAACAAAGTTCGGGCGAAGCAAAGTTCGGGCGAAGCTAAGTTCGGGTGAGCAAAGTTCTGGTGAAGCAAAGTTCGGGCGAAGGTGAAGCTAAGTTCGGGCGAAACAAAGTCCGGGCGAAGCTAAGTTCTGGGTGAAGCAAAGTTCGGACGTTCTGGTGAAGCTAAGATCGGGCGAAACAAAGTTCGGCGAAGCTAAGTTCGGGTGAAGCAAAGTTCGGGGAAGCTAAGTTCTGGTGAAGCAAAGTTCGGGCGAAGCTAAGTTCGGGTGAAGCAAAGTTCCGGTGAAGCTAAGTTCGGGCGAAACAAAGTTCGGGCGAAACAAAGTTCGGGCGAAGCAAAGTTCTGGGCGAAGCTAAGTTCGGATGAAGCAAAGTTCTGGTGAAGCAAAGTTCGGGCGAAACAAAGTTCTGGGGGAAGCTAAGTTCTGGTGAAGCAAAGTTCGGGCGAAGCTAAGTTCGGGTGAAGCAAAGTTCTGGTGAAGCTAAGTTCGGGCGAAACAAAGTTCGGGCGAAACAAAGTTCGGGCGAAGCAAAGTTCTGGGCGAAGCTAAGTTCGGATGAAGCAAAGTTCTGGTGAAGCAAAGTTCGGGCGAAACAAAGTTCTGGGGGAAGCTAAGTTCTGGTGAAGCAAAGTTCGGGCGAAGCTAAGTTCGGGTGAAGCAAAGTTCTGGTGAAGCTAAGTTCGGGCGAAACAAAGTTCGGGCGAAACAAAGTTCGGGCGAAGCAAAGTTCTGGGCGAAGCTAAGTTCGGATGAAGCAAAGTTCTGGTGAAGCAAAGTTCGGGCGAAACAAAGTTCTGGGGGAAGCTAAGTTCTGGTGAAGCAAAGTTCGGGCGAAGCAAAGTTCGGGTCAAGCTAAGTTCGGGCGAAACAAAGTCCGGGCGAAGCTAAGTTCTGGGGGAAGCAAAGTTCGGATGAAGCAAAGTTCTGGTGAAGCAAAGTTCGGGCGAAACAAAGTTCTGGGGGAAGCAAAGTTCGGGCGAGGGCCAATTACCATTCCAGCACCATTTTCAAACTTTTTGCCCATTCCAGCACTATTTCCAAACTTTTTGCCCATTCCAGCACTATCGCAAACTTTTTGCCCATTCCAGCACTCTGCCCAAACTTTTTGCCCATTCCAGCACTATTTCCAAACTTTTTGCCCATTCCAGCACTACTTCCAAACTTTTTGCCCATTCAAGCACTATTAGTATTACCACCCTTTACCAATATTATGGCAAAATCAACACTGCAATTTCCATACCTTCGGGTTTTACCATCTGCAGGGGGGGGCTAAATACACGGGAGCCAAGCTTCACGTGTTCGGCGGTACTGCAGCCACGGGCCTACGGGTCAAGTGGCTCCCGATTTCCCAGACTAAAGCATCAAGGCTTGGCGCACCTCTTGGCGCTCGCGCTGATTCGCGGCTGAACGCAAGCTCGTCGAGACGGTCAGCCGCAGGGCAGAGCGGACGGGGTTGTGGCACTGTGCTGCCTCCGACTCAAGCTTTGCAAGCTGTGGTTGACCGTCACGTTCCTGGACCAGGAGCGGCCTTTTTCTTCTCTTCTTTCTTCTACAGAAGTCGCCTTGTCCTGCGGCCAAGACGGAGACAGTCCGGACAACACGTAGCCAAGCTGCACGAGCCGATTTCGTCCAAGGGCGCCCACCAAAGCGCCACCTACAAACGCTCCGCCGACGTGCGCCACCTACACTACGGGTCGTTCCAAAATCACTCTACAGTAGGAGTCTACTTCTCCACTGATTTTGCGGAATCTTCTACGACCGGCAGGCCGCAGCAGTAGATGGCGACGCCACAGCACTGGGCGTCGCCCTTCGCGACCCGCCGACCACTGATGACAAAACCGGGTTCATCACGCTACTTAGTACGCTTGCGCAGTGGCTCGTAATAGCCTACAAAGGTTTCACAACAGTCACTGACAGCTTGACAAACGTGTCACGCAGTGTGGGGGACAGCCACTCGATGGCTCAGAATGGCTGAGATTTCGAAAAGTTTGTTTTGGTGAAAACCCTGGGGTAGGGGGGCAAAAATGCCGAAAAGACAGTGCGAGACTTAGCTAGCTATTTGGCCAGCTACATGTAGCTCTTTTTAGCTATTTATCACTCATTCCACGAAAAGTGTCACAGATTTGGTGAAAACCCTGGGGTAGGGGGGAAAAAATGCCGCGACACTTAGCTAGCTATTTGGCCAGCTACATGTAGCTATTTCTAGCTATATATCACTCATTCCACGAAAAGTGTCACAGATTTGGAACAATTTCTGGGGGAAAGAGTCGATCCCATGACAGTAGAAGAGGGATCAGAGTTTTCTTGTACGGAGGCTGCTTGTGCTGCGGTAAAACTAGATGCTGCTACCGCAGGAAAACCCGTGTATCAGTCGCACCGCAACGGACTGACTGTCCGGTGCGCTCACTGTGACCCAGTAAGGCATGGATTCATGACGGCAACGACTTCAGAATGTACGTACTGTGATAGGCACACAATGATGGGCAAAACGAGTCACTGCGAGTGCTGGATCTGCTCCAGCCTGGAGTGGGCAAAAAGTTTGGATAAAGTGCTGGAATGGGCAAAAAGTTCGAAAATAGTGCTGGAATGGGCAAAAAGTTTGGAAATAGTGCTGGAATGGGCAAAAAGTTTGGAGATAGTGCTGGAATGGGCAAAAAG
>JAPJBO010001023.1:0-77170 GCA_030068145.1 Diplonema papillatum
TATACCACCCATTCCACGAAAAAGTGTCACAGATTTCGGCTTTTTTCGGATTTCTGCCGAAAATTTCCATCTGCAGGTCCGAAAATGGTCGGTTTCGAGATTTTGAGGACACGTTTGAATCCGTTGAGGACAGGGCTTTCCGAATATTTGGTCGGATAAAAATTTTGACCGACCCCCCCCCCGGAAATGGAGGTCGGCACCCGAAAAAATGGGGTCCTGGAGATCGGTTTTTTTTCTCTCTGCATCCAGGAGGGGGTCAGATTTTGATCGCTGGGCTAGCTGGCAGCTTGCCCATAATCGCGCATCCCAGAACTACTCGAAAACCAAAAGATTTCCCAAAAAGACCTCGAAAATAATTTCCAGACGGCTGCTTTTCACACCGAAAAATCGCAAAAAAAAAAATTTCGGACCGGGGGAATCGAACCACGGCCTACAGGGGCCCAGGAGGGTGCGGTAACCGTTAGGCTATGTTGCCAAACCTCGGGCCAAAATTCGCTTTTAGCGCCTGCTCAGTTGGAATTCTTATCGGAAAGTGCGAGATCGTCATTTGCTCGTTTCCAGTGGTATTTCTGCTCTCTCAGAGCTTATTTCGCCCGGTTTGCGAAGAACTCAAAATGAGTCCAAAATTCTCACTCCGCAGTGAACAAAAGATTTCTCCGCCGTTTTTTTAGCCCATGGTCCAGAGGTTACCACACCCACACAGGGGTTTGAGGGTCGGTGGTTCGATTCCCGCCGGAAATCGTTTTTTTGGGTTTTTGAAACAGCCCCGAAACCGACCTTTTGTCCATCTGCACGCCAGATTTTGGTCGCCACGCGAGCTGATTGCTTGCCCATAATCGCCAGGGATAGCTCTTTCCATCCCAAAAAAAATTTCCCAAAAATTCCAAAATTTTGACCCAAAACGGGCTGCTTTTCAGACGGAAAATCTGTGACACTTTTTCGTGGAATGGGTGATATATTAGTATATTATACCAAGGCACGAAAGCCACGGGGATAAGCTTCCTGTTGCGGATTTGAACCAAGTCCAAATCTGCAAACCGCCGAGGCCGGGGGGACGTTACCAGCACCATGAAGAGGAGCGTTCTGCTGACCAGCTGGCTGGTTTCCCAAGAGGGCGAAGACGAATAGACAGTCGGATGAGTTTATAGACACCAAAGACATCCGAAAGCTGCCAGACCCGTGGGCACGGGTCGTGACCGACTGTGCAAAGCTGAATACACTGCGGTCCACATCTGCATGGGTCCAAGCTAATAGAATACACTGATGAAAGCCCCAGAATATAATCAGAGAGAGAGAGACACGAGTTAGAGTGCAGGGACCATCTCTCCGAGGAGTATCCGGTCGCCCCACTACTATCCCGTACTACTACGGCGGGCGTAAGTCGTTGCGCCGTGGGCGCGGAACGAGCCGTGGCCCAGTCAAAGATGATTGTTGCACCGATGAATAATCATATTGCGTCAGGGGGCTTTCATTGTTATTATTATGCAAGCACATTAGTGGTTTTCTTTTCCCTCAACGGACTTTACCCTGGGCGGCAAATCTTTGAGTAGCCTCTCAGGGTAGAGACACTGCTTCCGAATGTTTACTATTTTCCCGTATGCTATGTTTTGCTCGCTCGTGCCGTACACAACAAGCATACTTTCCGCTTTGCTGTCATGTCTTCACGCCAGAGGCACATTGAACGAATGCTTCTGGTCTTTTTTGGCATGATGGTCGGCCGAAGCCCGGTTGTCGCTGAAAACGGATAAGCTGTGTCTTTGCACAGGCGACACATCACACCCGAGGATGTGGCAAGCTCTTCCTATGCAATAGTTTCCGAGTAAAATATAGCCCAGTACGCGTGTGTGTACATATTTTAACATGGCACCCCTCTTAGCGAGAGTGCGTCCACGGTACGCGCGTGTGTGTGTGTGTTTGTGCATGTGCATGAGGGGCGCAGAGCACTGCGGCACGCACACTGCATGGCCCGCGCTTGTTCCAGCCATGTCTCGTTCTCTCCAACGCGCTCGTAAAAAGCGCGCTGTAATGTATTCTTCTCACCGAAGGCGCTTATGCTGCAGTAGAAACAGCTTCGCGCTGCTAGTGAAGGACTTTGCTATTCCTCTACAAAGGGTGGAGTGGGGGGGGGGCAAGAGAGAGAGAACACATCAAAACTAGTCCAAGGCTTTGGCTGTTGTCGCACCTTCGCAGTCCAGGGCTTCTGCCCACCCACCCTGCATGTGTTCTCTTAGTTATCGCTACCGCGCTGACCTTGTGAGAGCGAGAAGGAGGCAGTATCGGAAGAAAAATGCCTCGATTTTCAATCTACTAAGTTGATACGCCAGAATGCTGACCACTTCCTCCTTACCAAGACCTAATTTGGTAAATTTTTCGAGACTGGAGGTCCTATGAACATGCAATGTGAATAGCCTCTATTCGAGCCAACCCGGCTTTTCTTGCAACAATTATGAAACCGTATTGTTTTTGGACTGGATAATAGTTCAGAGCAAGCTTTTTCCCCTTCTGGGAAAATGCACAGGAGTGGCAGAGTGAGCGGGCGCCGGCCTTCAGGGCGGTCGGCCCGGGTTCGAACCCCGCGCGTGACATTTTTCCGGTCGGGGATTGTTTTCGAGGTTTGCTGCGTTCCGGGGTCTAATGTGCCCGAAATTTGCGTTTTTTGCGGAGTTTCTCAGTATCTCGCGGTATTTGGGTCACCCCGTCGCCCCGGGAGAGGGCCGGCGGGGGGGGGACGGGCGGGAAAAGGCTGCCCCAAGGGTGCGGCGGGGCCACCCGGGTACGAGCGCCAAACTTTACCCGTGCTCGGTGGGTCCGAGGGGTGTCCCCCCCGGGTACCAGCGCCAAACCTTTCCCGTACTCGGTGGGTCGGGGGGGTCCGGGGGGGGTGTCCCCCCCCGGGCACGAGCACCGACCTTGACTTCACCCGGACTTTACCACCCTGGCCGAACTTTGCTTCGTGCCCGAACTTTTTTCAGTACCAGCGCAGCCTGAGCGCTTAGCACCAGAACTTAGCAACGCCCGAACATAGCATCACTCGAACTTAGCTTCACCAGAACTTAGCATTGCCCGAACTTAGCTTCGCCCCGAACTTTACCTGCTGCCTCTAGTCTCGCCACGCGCCGGCCTTAGCCGAGCGCACGTACTTTTTGCCACATGCAATGTGTGAGGAAACTGAACCGCCCAAGTAGGACCTTCTGATCATGATCATTTGCCAAATTTGCCACCTGAAACCACACCTGAAACCACGTCGAGGATTTGGGCTCAGGGTAGTGCGGTCAACGAAAACTCTAGTTTCCCTTTCTACTTTCTCCTACTCTCGCGGTGTACGGTTTTTTTGAGTCGGAGAGCACACATAACTCCGTGGGTCTAGGGTACTGCTTTCGGACACGACCGACGCCACTGCTATATATCACATATGCGTCTACTCAGGCCCCGACACAAAGTCTCAATGCTGGACACTTTTCAGGCTACCGGCCCTCCCGGAGGAAGACACTCGACCACCTTCGGGTGTACACCCGAATTATTCGTGTTCAAAGCGGTAAACTGCTGCGGAACGTTTTCGGGGGGGAGATTCTGCAAACGAAACAACAGCGATTGCATCAGCTGATCAACAATGAGCAAATAATATTCTCGATTCGTGTCCAACCTTTTTTTTTTGAATCTCCCTGGAGAATGCTTTGCTTCTAGCGCACAGAATTAAACCACTTTCTGGGAGAGTTTTACCTGTATTAGCTCATGTTGGTTTCGTTTAAAGTTTTCTCATGTACAGCCGTCGTTCCACACTCACCCTTAGTGCGACAGTCCAAAACGAATGAAAATGTTTTGTTTAAAGTTATTATTGGGGAGGAAAAGAAAGGAGGCAATCACTTGAAACCCAGCGGCGTAATACTTTTCTTTCGGAAGACCGTTTTGCGTTTTTTATTTTCTTTTTTATTTTTGAAGATTCACATCGTTCTGGTGTCTGGCGATCGTATTCGTCTTGTTTGCTTATTATCCCTTTCCTTTTGTTGCGTCCGCTCTCTTTTCATTATCAACCACCGGTTTTCCGTTCGTTTGGCCCCTTTCTGCAGATGTTGCCCCGAGGCTCCTGATCAGACACACGCTTCCCATGACATCTCAGTTGCATTGCAAAACCAGCTAGTACAGCCAGTACAGTAAGTACAGTTAGTAGTACAGCTAGTACAGCAGTAGTAATACAAGGTAGACTATCAGGGCCGTGTCCGCGAGGTCACTTATCCTTCCTGCGTGTCGCCAACGAAACAGGTGGCGACATGCACGTATTTCGGTGACAGGACGGGGCAATACGTTGACCATACAATGTGCCACAATGTGCCTTTTCCCCAGTGGAGCATGGGTACGACTGGGTGACCAAGTTCCTACCGCGGGGGGCCGGCCGCGCTCTATCTCTGCAAGTTCAGCAGCCCACCAAAGGCGATAGTTGATTCCTTTCGGCAGGTTCTTTCTACCTGCGGAAGTTGCTTGGAATAGCTTCTTTTTAGAGTGAAAGTTCGCTTGAAACTTCGGGGTTTTAAAGTCTCTGGGTGACCTTCGTCGTTATGGGGAAAATATCCTTTGTGCTCTGAGTGTCGTAAGAATGGTGGTTACACGAGGTAAGAGGATCGGTGGGTACCTTGGTTGTTGGTCATTGGTGGTTTCGGCCACTGTCCATACCTTACTTACGGTAGGCCCTCCTCAGTATGTTGCCGCAGTAGGTGACTGTCTGTCTTCTTGGTACCGTCTGACTGTCTCTTTTCGTGTATTTGTGGTGCTGCTTATGGTTTGCGCAGGTTGAGTATCCGTAACTATATCGTATACGCAATACGGGTGGGGTGTTACAATTAACGTAGCAAGGAGTCGCGAATAGAAGTTAAAAAAAAATTGTGTTGTCGGCGATGAACGCATTTCTTGTGGTTTTCTTTTTTTTTTTTTTGCGGCCGAGGTTGTAAAACGTCGATGCAAAAAGATGAAAGGTGTGAGCAGTCTGTGTCTCTTCTGTGTATCGCAGCAGCAGGCTGATGCTAGCCGAAATCGGGAGTTGAATGTCTTGAGTGACTTTCTGTGTAAGTGTTCCCTCAGCAGGCTATTTCATGAGGTCGTGTTGTTTGTGCGGTCGCTTCGGGCATGAGCGATTGGTTGAGACCGGCTAACGACGGCCCCTCGAGTACTCCCAACAACGCAGGCAAATTTAGTCGTAGTAGCGACCTTGATGGGTAGCAACAACTTGCGACAACTGCACAACTCGCTACCGGTACTAGTAGTGGTATGTGTCGTTCTAGGTCGTAGCTTTGTTTTGAACAAAGCGAAGCTTACAAAGTGAGTGACTCAAGGCAGCTGCCTGGGCTATCCGAGCGCACACAGCAGCAGTGACGCGTCGGCAGTATTTGCGCTTCAGGTGGCCGCCGGGAGCCAGCTCTTATACTAATGTAGTGTTTGGAATTGTCGGACCGCTGCAGCAGGCGGAGACAGCAGGCGGAGGCAGCAGGCGCAGGGGGCAGGTCTTGCTTTTTCCTTTTTCACTCGTGGATAGGGAGGGACCCGCCCCCGGCAATCCCTGTCCAACCTTGGTCGCGAAAGGCTAGTGCCCCGTAGTGATGAGGAGGTTGAATCCATATGCACAACACCGCTACAACACGAGCATGCAGCTCTGTTTAAGTGGGCACCCAGCCATCTCAGGGCCCTATTTCGCCACCTGACCTGATAGGGCTGCCCTGGCCCAGCAACCTTCGCAATGAAGGCCGCAGCCACTGAGTACGTAGCGATTGTCAACAGCTGCACCACGCGCGGGTTGATCCGAAAAGCTCGCTAGGGGAGGTGGCGCCGCTCACCTGCCAGTCTCGGAACTGACTGCTGTCCCTTGGGGAGCGAGCGAGCGCTTAATAAGCCTGGGGAGCACCGTCTTGACGCGTCGCGGGCTCTCTTCTTCTTGGCAATTGCACGGCCTACGGCGGCGGCTAGCACCTTGATGGGAAATTCAGGTTCCACGGATAGGATTATTCAAGCTCTACTGAACAAGTTTTTCCAGCTGAGCGGGTGTGAATGAAATCCTCTCCCTCTTCCCCAAGTGCCAGACTAGCTAACACATAGTGCCTGTCTTCCAGAGTGCAAGTCCACTTTGGGATCCGGAATTTTTATAGTCTCCGGGTGACCATTGTCGTAAAGGTTCCTTTAAGGCATCGTATGTTAGTGTGCGTATCATATCTGGTCTCTTTTGTACGTGCGTCGGGGGAGGATGACCTGTTGGTGAAAGAACAATGACTGTTAGGCCCATCCCCTCCCAAACACGCTGCCCACGATTCATTATTACTACAGAAGGCGCTCGCCGGTACTCAGCTGAGCACCATAAGCAAACAAAGGCACATTTTCTTGCTACCGTTCCCCCCACCGTCTTAGTGTCCCTATCGGGTTGGACAAACAGACACCACACCTATTATTTTTCCCCCAGCGATACATTGACTTCGTTCTTACGGAATCCGAGTTCAGAGGTTCCGTCGTTTCCTTAAACCGCCCGAAGACGCCTTTTTTTTGTATAAGCACCCTGCTTTGTAGGAAATACTTGAGGAGGCTGCCAGCTGCAAAAGATCAAAGGAGGTAAATGTGCTGTAGCCCACACGAAACACAGGTGAATTTGGGTTTAGTGGCCGGCGTAAGCGTTCAACAAAAAAGAACCATTTTATGGTGTGATCGGTATAACCATGGGGTACTACGGGGGAACTACGGGGAACTGGCCTTGGGGTGTCCTTTTTTTTTTTGGTGGTTCTTGAGGGGCATAGGTCTCATGTTTCCCTCAGACTGCGGGGGCTTTGGAGTTAGTTAAAGGGTTTGGGGCTTTTTGGGGGTGTTGGTGGACAGGGGCGCCAGGGGTCTTCAAACCGGCGCGTTTAAATTTAGGGAAAACGACAAAGTGGATTCTATATAACTGGATTACGACAAAGTGGATTATAATCCACTTTGTCGCCAATCCACTTTGTCGCCTAATCCACTTTGTCGCCCCGTATGACGGACCTAAGCTCACTTTTGATGGTTTCAATGAACTCAAACAGCTCAAAATAGTCACTTTCCCTGTGGGAACTTTTTGTGAAAGGGTCCCCCTATATAATTCATGCCGGTTGTCAGAAGCGACAAAGTGGATTATCAAAAGCGACAAAGTGGATTATTACTGGATTATAATCCACTAATAATCCACTTTGTCGTAATCCAGTTATATAGAATCCGTTTTGTCGTTGACCCTAAATTTAACAGAGAAGCATTGCATAATAAAGCTAGACAGCTTTATGAAATGCTTCTCTGTGTTCTAACATCTGCTGCTGTAGCCTAAACGAAATGTGACCCCAATACGATGCAATCGCCTTACAGGTGACTTTTGCATCCGGAATCTCAAGCGAGCTCGAACTCTAAATAAAGCGCAAATCATCTCTCTCGTAAAATGATCGTTTCCATTGAACTGGCTACAAAAGAAAGTACCCAAATAAAGGCACGAAACAAAATTCAAAAGCGTAAAATGCAATTCTGTATCGGCGTTACGTTTCACTGCTTTACGAAATATCTCCAAGTCCGCACGACGGAAGAGCGTGAGGAGAACGACAACAGCGAGACCGAAGAAAGCGACACCATCGACCTGAAGGAAGAAGACATGAAGTACAACGCCGACTTTATGACTAACGGCTCGCTGCAAACGTTCCACGAGTCCACAATACGGCCGCACCTGCTGGAATGCGGAAACCAGCTTGCAGAAAAGAAAGACGCTCCTTTCCTTAGGGGGGCTACCGGTGTCGCACGTCGCTGGTTTTATAAGGAGCGCGACGACGAGACGGAAGTGCTCAACGACGCGGGACTACAAAAGGTCGTCGAAAAGAAGTTGAACCTCCATATAGTGGTCCGTTTGGAGCTGAAAAAGCACTCGGCAAAGCACGTCCGAAAGCACCTGCTAACACACGACGCGGAAGTGCACGACAACTCATACACATCGCGGGCGGACAGTAGCTCGATGATTACGAACAAGTTGGAGGAGGCGCTGTGTGACAGGTTCGGCAAGGTGGGGCTGAAGTTCGGACCCTCTTGGGTGCTTTGTATTTGTGGCACAAAGGTCAGCAACCCGCCGGACAGGCTTTCTGACGGGACGTCGTTTGTACGACACGGTTGTCGATGCCCGAAGTTCGCCAAGAAGCTGTCAAAGAACGCGAAAGCAGACCTAAAAGCTTTCAGAGAAAAAGAAGCTGCTAAAAATAAGAAGAAGGTGGCGGCCAGGAAGGATCTCACAAGGGGCATGTCCGAACAAGAAAAGGCCAACGCCAAAAAGATGTTTGAAATGGTTGGCTTCAAACGAAAGGCAGACGAGGAAGCAGAGGTCGAGAACCCACGCAAAGAGGCAAAAATCTAGCTTTCTGGTGATAGCCTCCATCGTAAAGGCATTTCTTTTTTTGTGTGTTCCCGACGATCAATTATAGTTTTTTGTTGTCTCAATTCTCTTTTGTTCTGGATGTCCATTGGAAGCGACGGCCTGTCTATCCGGCGGCAACTCGGGTATTCGACTAGCTGACGAAGAGAAATTAACGTTTGTAATGTCGGTGTGTTCAAAACCAATGCAGGGGTTTGTTGCAGGAAAAGGAACGAGAGCGAGTCAGGAAAGCCTGGAACAACGGGGAGATGAAGATTGACGTTACTTTCGTGAAGCCGTGTGGAATGCGCCATGAAGGTTTTCTCGTCGAGAATGCTGACTGGAACGCTATCGTAGGACTTGCGAAGTCGGTTGGCTACGCGCTTGCTGGGACATATGTGCGCCTCGCTACCGGCCCCCCTTCAACAGTTTGTCTGGCCGACTGTCCTGTTGTTCTCAGAGAGGACTTGTGGAAGCTCAGTTGCGGCCATTGCGTGCTTGTACCAGTCCTCGACAAGAATCGCGCTGTGGTGACGGACGGCGGAGGCCTGGCCGACGGAGAACTGCGAGGTATCGTAGACAGCCTGATGGCGGAAGATGTCAAGATCCGACGCATACCCCGGGTACTCCTCATTATCCAGCGAGTAAAAGTGAGTCGTTTCAGGGTTGAGCGAGCATGGCAGAGCAACCTGGTTGCGCGTGATATCTCGTTTTTGTGTGCCATCGAAGACAAGGATGTCGCCTTGCAGCACGATAGCACACCTGTTAACGAGAATTGGCATGCAATCCACTTGACAGCAACTTGGATGCAAGGAACATCACAAAGGCACCATTTCCTGAAGGCGTGCCTTTCAACCGTGCACGATGGCAGCATGGTGGAAGACGCAGTGACAGAAATCTGTTGCTACTTCTCGTCTCTCACGCAAGAACTTCGAGGGCTTGGCGTTCTCGGCCCTGATGCCTTTTTCGAGCAAGACCGCTTCTGCTGTATGTTTACGGACCGCGGAGCAGGTGTGGGGGGCCTCAAACAACCCCGGGTATACGAACCAGTGCACAGGTTGCATCGGACGATGAGCAGGGTTGTGACCGAGCTCAAGATTGGGAAGGAGATGACGTTCCTGTGTGCAGCAGCGAACGACGTGGCATCTTCACCTGCATTTGCTGTATGGCTGCGGGAACAGGGCGGCCCGGAGTTGAAAGGTGTGTTGTGGCAGAGGGCGACGACAGGGAGATTCGGAACGTCCTGGGCAGCCGCGTGGTCTCTATCATGCACCGTTGGTCAGAAGACCCTATTGGGATGGTACTTGGACTTCCTCGGCAGCTTTGATGAAACGACAGAGTATTCGAAAAAAAAGAAGAATATCGTCATGTACCTGACTCCTCGTGGTACCCAGGAGCGCTTCCGTCGAATAGGTTTAGCATTTGAGATCATTGCATATCCGGCGTTGAGGCGAATCTGGCAGTACGCTGGGGAAGAAGTACTCGACGACGACTTTACTGCCGGCTTTGCCAGCGATTTGATGGCTACCCTGGGTCTCTATTTCACAAAAATTCGAACTGGAAAGGACATTTTCGGGAATCCGCTGTGGATGGAAAAAGCGAGACGAGGTGTGACATTTCCTACGAAGGCCCCGGAAGTAAAGTTTGTGTGCCAGCGGAACTCCGTTCAGCAGTTCATTCGGCGTATGAAAGCCCACTTAGACGCGGCTGGCTCTATTGCGAGCTATTACGGAGGTCCCGGCGTGCAGATGCCAACCATTAAACCCATAGACGAGGCAACAGATTCAGCTTTCCTGTCTTCTGTTGCCCACAGGTTTGCCTGCGGCATTGTTGCAGAGCTGACCATGTACAGCAAGGCAACAGCGGATACCCCAAGACCCGTAAAGCTAGGACCGAGTCTCATAGAGGGCACCGTTGGATCCATGAAACGTCACCTGCAACAGCAGACAAACACGCGCATCCGCGATGAATGCATCAGGGCAAAGCTATCGAGCACCAACGCTCACCTGAGCATTCACCAGCCCTACCCAAAGACAATTCAGCAATATGCTGCGCAAAGGATAGAAACTATCCAGGCGAGGAAAGACCGATGCGGTTTGCTGAAGTTGACCCACTACAAGGCGAAGCAAGTTTCTCATGACGACAGGAAAAAGTGGCAGGCAGAACGCAATGACTTCATCAAAAGGATTCCTTGGCGATTCGATGCAGACAGTCATTGGCGAAAGGATGCGCTTGTGCAGCAAGCTGAACGGCGAGGTATCAAGTCCTGCCAAAACTGGAGCAAAGACAAGCTTGTGTCTGCATGTCAGGAAGCTGATGAGAAGTTGCTTCTTGACGAGCTAAAACAGCACGCCCTTGCCCGAAGCATGCGATTCCGGGCTAATGTTGTTGCTGGCAAGTTGCTCCATGACCTGGAACAGAAGGATGCAAAAACCGAAGAACCCGAGGCTTTGCCGCGTCCGAGGTCTCCCTCCCGGCAGCGAAAGAAGCAACCCCAAGAAGACGAGCCCCCCCTGAAAAAGGTGCGCTTCGAGACAGCTAATAGCGAGGATAGTGAAAGCAGCGAGGAGATGTAGCGCAGAAACGTCACAGGTTTGCAGACTGGGTTATTTCATCAAGATGTTGGAACCGTTTGACCGTCGAGATCCCACAAATTTCGCTTTCCAATTTCCGGAGGACGTGTGCCGTCTTGTTTTTTGGTCGTTTTATTTTGTTTTTACGCAGTGTCTTCTTCTTCATCCTCTTGGCTTTCCGACCTTCGTGGGCCAAATATCATCAGAATTGTCCACATTGTGTGACAGAAAGGTGCAAAGTCGCTAGGAAGTGCTCGCCAAGATCAAGAATCACAGCCCTGAAGTACTCAGCAAAAACTGAAAAAGCAAAAAAAAAAACGACACCCCCCCCCCTGGTTGAACTACGGGGGAACTACGGGGAACTGGCCCACCGACCACACCAATTTTGTAGTTGTATTGTTTTCTCCCCCTCTAGCCTCCTTCGAAGTAAGCACAAGGCAGCCCCTCGAGTATTTTCAGACCGTTTTTTTCCGGCGCTTTTTTTTCTTCTGTGTTTTTGTGTTTTGTTGTTTCTTTTTCGGTGTACTTCCCTTATATCCCAACACTTGAAATTTTGTTCCCTTATGTCCCAATGGGACTGCCTTGGGCAAGGGAACAAAATTTGAAGTGGTGGAATTCACCTTCTTTCAGAGTCTCCCGTCGACCGAAAGTCACGGCAGGCGGACTCCACTGTCCTTTCGCGGACGCAGTGGACCGGGCAATGTTGGCGACCGCGCCATTGTCCGGTGCACCTTGTAGCGACGACGACGCATGGGCCCTCGTTCCGTTTCTTTCTTCGAATTATCGTGGAAAAGTGGCCGCCGTCACTGGGGTCCAAGAATGAAAAGAGACGGTTCCAGAGGGCTTCGGACCACGGACGCGTTTCCTCTCCGGAGCCGGTCGCTTGAGTCCATTGGCTGCCGATGGAAACGCTCTTCAAAGAGGGCAGAAAATTAGGGCAGTGTATTTTTGTGTTTCGGCTCGCGCTCGGGCACCCCTAGAAATCTGCCAAAAGCCCCAAGAGAGAGGTGTACGCGCAGATTGGTCCCTTTTAGGCGGAGGACAGTGTGAAGTTCGACGTCGATGGACCCTTTACGCGTCTTTCGGCACTTGTTGAGGGTGCTCGCCGGGGCACAATTGGAACCGTTCGAATGAGCATTCCTGGGGTGTTGAAGGGTCGGAGTCGTCCGACGATACAGAAGACACAAGGGTCAGTGTCCCAGGAGCGGTAGATAGCAAGCGAACGGCAACATCATCCACTAAAGCAGGGCTGCGAAGGCACTTTTTGCCACACGATACCGTGCTTACAACCGTCTCTAAACGCGAACAGCGCATTCCTGAATTTTCTGGCAGGACCTCGTGATGACAGCGCAGTGCCATCTTCAATTGACAAATGGTTAAAACACGGTGCGGACATTTGAAAGCTTGCGAAAACATGTTTCTAGAAGGCCCCTTCATGAGACCCTGGGTCCAACAACAAAACAAACACCAGAAGAAACCTGGAGAATCGCTGCATTTCGACGGTTAGAGACGGTTTCAGCGCTCGTCGTCAGTAATGTTTGGCCAAAGACTTTCGCCAGTTTTTCCCAACATTGCCGTGCTTTTTTGGCGATGGTTGCCGCACTGCTGCAACCGGCGAGGTACGGTCACGAAAGAGCGCTAGAAAAGATGGAGCAGTCAACGCTCCAACATGTGCAGTGCGCGCATAGTATTAGTCGTGTCTGTAGCGTGCTGATCTTCGCAGGCAGGGGCTTCGGCGTCCGCGGTGGCAGTACCCGTTGTGAACCAACCAACTGGAACAGGAACCATTGGAGCGCGCGCGAGCGCGAGCTAAAATGAGATACAGCCTGCCCTGACGTGCTCCGTCAAAAATACTCGACGTCGCTGCTTCGACTCGAATGGAAGGGAGGAAATATAGGTAGAGGGGAAAATACATTCCAAACACAATCTGATTTGTCCTTCGCATACACCACCGTGTGTTGTTTTCTCACTCAGGACTTGCGACCTGTAGTGTTTGATCCGAGTCTAGAGGTTTGGTAAATTTGAAATTCTCAAATTTAGCTCTTTAGCGAGCTATCCCACTTTTCTGGGGCAGGTCATGGAGTACCCCCATCCCGGACATTTCTCTACCGTTTTTTTTTTTTTTTTTTTTTTTTTTTTCCTGTTGACAACTTGTGTCAGACTAGCCCACCCGGGGGTGGTTGATTCCTTCAGGCAGAGTCTCCCCGTCCTGAGCTTTGTTTGGGTCCAAGATGATGGGCGCCCTTCGGCTATTTATTTCTCTTTCCCTCTTTCTCATACTTTTCATTTTATTGGGTTGCGTCTTCCCTCACTCTTAGCGTCTTAAAAGGTCCTTTTGATGCCGAAACCAAATGGAAATAATATAAAGGAAAAGAAAAAGTCCCTCCCTCCGCCTGTCCCCTCTACCGTTTTTTTTTTTTTTTTTTTTTTTTTTGGTCATTCACAATTCGTCGAAAATTTTTCTCGCGGCGGACAACGGCGTGGCACAGTCGTCAGTGGACTGGCCTACGGGTGGAAGGTTCGGTTGCCGCCGGTGGACTTTTTTTCCGGGTCCGCACTCAGCATCAAAGGTTCACCAGGGGCGGTCCGGAGGGGCCCTCCCCCCTGGATAAGGGGGGAGGGCCTCTCCGGACCGCCACACCTTGCCATCATCCCGAGCTTGGGGTCAGGGTTTTCCGGGGGGGCCGGGGGGCCCTCCCCCGGGTACGCGCCCCGAACTTGCTATCATCCCAAACTTAGCACCAGGTCTCCGAACTTGCCACCAAACGAGATTGGCATCATCAGGGTTCAACGGGTTCGGGTTTGCACAAACGCCGGACTGGGCAAAAAGGTGCGGGTTTTCACAAACAACGGACTGGGCAAAAAGGTTCAGGTTTGCACAAACGCCGGACTGGACAAAAATGCCGGACTGGGCAAAAAGGTTTGGGTTTGCGCAAACACCGGACTGAGCAAAAGGTTACCTCTGGACTCGCTAAGGGTGGTCCTAACACTCATGTACTTTGTCGTGTTCTGCATGACCTCACGTCCTGATCCGGTAGTTACAGCACTTGGGATCCCTTCGGTTCTTTGTCTGGCAGCTATTGTCGAGCATTTCCTTCCAAGCTGGTGCTTGCGTAAAATAATTAAGGATGGGCAAGGGAGGGTGCAATCCTTGACGACACCACGCTGTACGTTCTCGGTTCGCAGCCAAAACAGATTCTGACGTCAGCACCGCTGACTTTCCGCAACGGAAAGTACCGTATATTTAGAGAGCAAGTTCGCTTGAGCATCCGGGACTGTGTATAGTCACCAAAAAAAAAAAAAAAAAAAAAAAAGTCACCGGGCACCCTTCGTCGAATGAGCTTTTTTGTAGCACAGAAAAAGGATGCGTAAGTATTTCGAAGGGCGGTGCGTGTAAGTACAAGTGGCATTTAAAGCGTAGAATTTCGTGTCTTTTCTGCCGGCGGTTCTCCTGTAGGCGCCACTTCGGGTCCTTCGCGTAGTCGAGGAGGTTCCCCAGTGTCTGCTTATTGGGCAGGTTCGCTTTCGTTGCCGTTGAATTATTTTCTGCTCTTCCCGACTCTCGCAATCACATGGAGGCCCCGTGGGGTCTCCACGGTGAGGCCCAGGCTCAGAAGCCGAAGCTGAAGTGGGCGCCGAAGCCGGTGTGACGTCCCCGTTTCAAACTCCAGCTTCTGAGGCTGGACTCCATCGTATGGTATAAGTGGACAACCCCCCACGTATTGTTTCAAGCCAGTGTCGGTACGAGCTGTATTTCGCGGAACACACACTGCATTTCACGGATATCATCCCGTCCATTCAGCTGCATACTATCCTGGCGCTGTAATTCACGGTATGGAGGTCCATCCCCATCCCCCGAGCTGCATAGTATGCGTGCGGCTGTATTCCACGGTGTACTACCATCGAGCTGCAGAGAATTGCCCGGCGCATCTCACGGTAGAACAGAAGGGGATGGACCGGCGGCCTGCCTATTCTGCTTCGCCCGATCTTCATCAAGCCCTTGCGTCTTGATCCGAGGCATGAACGACGGGCACACAAATCGTCATCGGACCCTCACGAACTTGCCGACTGCAGAAAACAGCCAAAAGTTCGACACCCAGCGCTCTTTCTTCGAACCACCCACGGGAGCAGTCGATGCACCCGCCGTGCATTCTCAGCATTCTAATCCGACTGCGAAGACACATTGAGCACGGACTGGCCGACTGCCAAACATAGCCAAAGGTTCGACACCCGGTGCCCTTTTTGCGGGAGCAGTGTATGCGCCGGCTGTGCATTCTCTGCATTCTAATCCGACTTCGAAGACACATTTAGGTGGACCGTTTTCGTTGATTCCGCGAAGCAGGTGCTTCTGCAGGAAAGAATAGATCACGAGTGTTCCCGTGGATGCGGGCTACGGGGACGGAGCACGGAATGAGGGGAGAGGGTGAGGGTGATCGTGGAGCGCCGGGAGGACGCGAGCGACGACCGCGCTTGCTTGCCGAAGAGGCCGCGGGGGGAGATGAGTTCCGGTGCGTTTTGCCCGGGCGACGCTTCCGAGCGCCCCGAGTTCTGCATGGTCTGCGAGCCGGACGCAGACTCTTCTTGTTGCACGTCGCGCGATGGCCGCCGAGCTTCTTCGTCGAGTCCTTGCGTCGTTTTTTGCGGTAAGGATGATGGAGGCTCGAACAAATGTGTCGTCGAAAGCTTGCGGGCGTCCTCGTCAATGTCCTTCATCCACGCTCCGGGTGGCGACGTGTCGCGGACGTTAGGGTACACGGATGCTGACATTCTGCGCGGCTCTGATTCTTCGGTGTGAAGGGAGACACTCGTGTTGGTGGCGGGGCTGATGGCAGGTGGAATGCTGGAAGCATCTGCTTTGGTGGCACCGGGGGTTGGTCCCGCCGTGACGCGCTGGGTTTCGCCTGAAAGTGGATCACTCACGTCTGTAGCAGGCGGACTGGGTGAAGTGGTGATCGGCAGCGGGGGCGGCCGGCACGACCGTTTGTCGACGAACACCGGCGCTTCGTCGTCGCTCGAGTTCGCCGCGTCGTTCTCGTAGAAGCACACGGATGCCGCCACGGACGGGGCCGGAGGCCCCAGGGCTGACATGGACATGTCGACAGCCGGCGACATCACCATCGCAATCTCCCTGCTCATCTCCTCCGCATCCTCCAGGAAGTAATGGTGCTCGATCAGTGCCTGGGCGCTGGGACGGAGCGTCTGGTTGCGCTTGAGGCAGTCCCGCAAAAAATGCTCAGACGCCTTCGTGACCCCTGGAGGCGTCACGATCGGATGATCCGCATCGACCACCCACGCAACGGTGTCCATCGGAGTCATCCCCAAGTGCTCCCATGGATGCATGGCCGTCAGCATCTCCATCACGGTGCAGCCCAGCGACCAGATATCCGCTTCCCAACTTTGCTCCGTGGCTTGGATCACCTCGGGTGCCATCCAGTACGGTGTGCCTTGCACGTCTTCGATGCCCGAATTAATAATCGAGCTTGCGCCGAAGTCGGCCAGCTTGATGAGACCTTCTACAGTCAGGAGGACGTTTGCGCCTTTGATGTCACGGTGGATTACGTTCATCATGTGAAGGTAAGCGACGCCGACGAGGATCTGGTACGTGTATTGAACGACTGTGCTTTCTTGCAGAGGTCCAGAGGAGCCAAGAAGGTTTTGGAGGGAGCCCCCCGGGACAAACTCCATGAAGATGTTGACGCTGTTGTTGACGGACTCTGTGAAGAAGTACCGAACGATGTGCTCGTGGTTGAGATGCTTCATGATCTCGATTTCCCGCTGGAGCGCCTTGATGCGGAACTGGACGTTCGGGTCCTTTGTCGAGAATTCGACCTGCTTGACGGCGACGAACTCGCCGGTTTCTTGCAGCAGCCCTTTGTACACCTTCCCGTGGGCGCCTTGACCGAGCATCTGACACCGGGTCCAGTGGATGGTTTTCTTGATGATCCGGACGGCCGACGGGTTGTTGATGCCGATCGAGTCCGACCGCACCCGCGACGCCCGCCCCTGCCTCGTCGGGAACGAGCCGGAACCGTTCGAGCAGTGCGCCTCGGAGTCGGTCGGCGACGTCAGGCGCTCGATGAAGACGACCGCCTTGTGCCGCGCGCCGGTCTCCGGGCAGAACGGCGACAGCGGCTGCTGGCACTTGTCGCAGTGCGGCACCCGGCCCGGGGGGTTTTCGGCCGGCGCGTCCTGCTGTTGGGGGTTCGCGGCGTCCACCGGCGGCTTGCCGCCGTCGGCGGGCACCTCCTTCACCGCGTGCACGACCACCTGCGGAAGGTCCGCGTCCTTCCCCACACTCCCCCGCCGCACGTTCATCGACGAAATCAGCGGGTTCTGCGCGTTGGCCTGCTGCAACCCCCGGGGGTACCCCCCGTTGTTGGCGCTGGCACCTAGCTTCGAATTCGCCATGTCCTCCTCGTCCTGCCCTGGTCTGGTCCTCAGAGTCCCTTCCAGCTTGGTCGACGAACCCGCGTCGCCTGCTTCGGAACGGTTCGGGTTCGTGGCCAGGCTGGCGGTGCTGTTCCGCCGGGTCGACGGGCTCCAGCCCGAGTCCTCGAGCGAGCCCCGCCGCTGCGAGGCGTGCATGCCGGGCGTCGTCGGCGGCAGCGCGGGCGGCATCTTTTTCTTGCTCCGCGTGCCCCAAATGCGGCCGAACGCGCCCCGTGGCGACGACGCCATCGACATGCTGCACATCGACGCGGCGTCCGACGCGCACATCGAAGTGCACAACGCCAGCTGAAACGGCGTCGCCGGGGTGCTCAAGTTGTTGTTGTTGACGGTGCCGCTGTTGTTGTTGTTGTTGTTAGTGTTGGAATTGGTATTGCTGTTGCTATTGTTGTTGTTGTTGAGGCTGGTGTTGCTGGTGGTGCTGTTGTTGCAGTCGTTGTTGTTGGTGGTGCTGCTGTTGTCGTTCCCGCCGCGGGAGACGCGGATGGGGATGGACACGGAGATGGTCTCGCCCATGTCGTCGGGCCCGGGGAGCGAGCGGTGGCGGCTGCTGAGCGACTGGCGGCGGCTGCCGAACTGCGCGCCTTCGAACTCCCGCCGCTGCTCGATCTTCTGCCGCGGGGACTGCGACTGAATCGGCGGCCTCATCTTCGGGTGGCACCGAGCGGCCTCCGGAGACCCGCTCTTGGTCATGTTGACGTTCGCGTTGTACGGCCGTGATTCACGAGCCGATTCGTCGCAGGGAGCTGTCCGGTAGCTGGTGGCTTCAAGCAAGCAGAACGAGAAGGAGGACGGGTGCCGGGGCACGGACCCGTCGCCAACCGACGTTTGCGAAACGTCCATGGGGATCGTCGACGGGGCAGGCGGCGAATCTCGGACGCTGGGAGACAGCACGCTCGCGACCTGGGGCGCGGTTGCCATGCGCAGGGTCGTCGCGTCGCTGGGCGACGTCATCGGCGAGATCAGCGGCGAGTTGCAGACCTTGTGCCCGGACGAGTCGGCCTCCTCCGTCGAGCCGAGGGACACCAGCGACGGGAACCCACCCTTCATCGTGTCGCCGGGCGTCTCTTTCCCGCGGAGAAACGTCGAAATCCGGGACGGTTTGCGGTGGTTAGACCCGGACTCGATGTCGGCGCACCCCTGGACGCGCTGCGTGGGCGTGTTCGTCCGCGTGGCGATGCCTTGGGAAACCGACACGATCACTGTGACCCCGCCGAACAGGACGAGGTCGACCGCCACGGGAAACGGCGACCCGAAGGTGAATACCAGCTCCGAAAGGCATACGACGGTGACGGAGGCGACGCAGTGGGCAACAAACCACCACGAGCTGTGCCTGTGCGCGAAAGGCATGCAAGCAAGGACGCAAAGCATTCCCGACGAGCGCAAGCCCCCAACGAACGCCACGGTAGCCAACGCTGTGACTTCCGCGTGGCACAACGACAAAGCCAGCGCGTAGTTGAGAACAGACGGCGACCTGAAGATGAGAACTGCCGCGAAGCAAAGGAGCGCCACAGTCGCGGCCTGCGCCAAGAGAGCCTTGCCGACTCCCCCATCCGGCATCGACGGCTCGATCCCGCACAGGCACGCGAGGGCGGCTGTCAAAACGAGCGACCAGGCGCACAGCAAGCACTGCGCCGCGCGGAAGCCGTCTTGCAGAAAATTCAGCAGGCTCGCGCTCGCCCGCCGCGAGGGGTTATCTCTCAACATCTCCCCGGAACGAGCGCAAATCCAGGTGGTCGGAAGGGGGGGTCGGTTGAAGAAAACGGAATTTCTTTGTTAAAAGTGAAAGTTCACCTTGAAACTCCGGAAGGTGGTTTAGAGTGAGAGCTTGCTGAAAACTCCGGGACTTTGCGCCTTCAGGCGACCTTGGGGCACAGGTAAGCGATAGAGCTTCTAGTCGACGAATCGACTCGACGGGTTAAGAATATTCCAAGTTTCTTTGGCTGTGATTGCTTAACGGTTGAAGGAGGGGAATAGAAAGAACGAGCGTGTTCCGTGTGTCAAATACGGGGAGGCTGCCTCTGCTCCCAATTGGTAGGACGGGCAGAAGTAAGTGGGTGGAAATGTCCACAAGGAGTCGGACGCTGCGACCAACCGGGCGTGCTGTTTTGCCGTAATTGTTGTGTAAGTTCTCTGAACGTTTGTGGTTGTCTTGTCTTGTCCGTCTCCTGCACTGCCAGTTTCTCTACCCCGCTAGGTTGGCAGGAGAAATGAGATGAGAAAGAAAAAAAGGAAGAGTAAAAAAAGCAAGGAGCGAATGGGAGGTATGATACGTTCCTGAGAAGGACGAAGATCGGGACCAATTAGAATTAGCGGGGATTAGCGGGGGGGGGCAAGGGTGGCACGACTTGATATCAATGATGTGTAAGTGTCTGTGAGTGTGTGTGTGTGTGTGTGTGTCAGCTACTTCCTTTTTTCTTCTCTTCTCGAAGGCCGCTCGCTATTTAGTGTGGCACCGCATGACACAGTGTTCTTCTGTCGGCTGGGTTGTTTCTGTACTGGACTTCAGCAACACGAGTCCGCGTGAAAGCCTTTTTCCTTTATGCTTTCCCCCGTTTCCGTAGTCGACCCGAACGTACTTTTACCTTTTGTGTTTTTTTCTTTTTCCTGCATGGTCAGATTGGTCAAATTGGTGTGAATTCCTCCAGGAAGACAGAAGGTTTGCCCCCGTATGTGTTGCGGAATTTGGTACACCCACAAGGTATTTCGAATTCCGTGGCAGGTTATTGTCCACTGGCGGACCTAACGTGAGGCGAAGTATTATAGCGTTTATTGTGGTTTAGAGGTATTCAGAGCGTCATGATTGACGTGCATGGAGTGCATGGACTGCACTGGAAGCCCCTCTGTCTCTGGCACAACCCAATCGCTTCGATCGAGAAACGTTGGTTCCTCCCACGTTGGCTCCTCTGCCTTTTTACCCATAGACAGCTGTAGGTCGTGGCATGGGCAGCACAGACACAGCTCACACTGCGTGCAGCGCCACTGTGAGCACCAAACCACACCACAGCACTTGCATTCCCAGGAAGCGGTCGTGGTGTCGCTTCGCTTCCTTTTTCAGAGTTGAGGTTCGCTTGGAATTCCGAAACTTTTCGTGCGCGCTGTGTCTCGAGGTGCGCCGCAGCAGCTACGGCGGTCTCCTCCTTTCGACCGGACGCGTCTCGTATCGCCAGCGCCGACGCGGATCGAGTTCAGCGCCCCCAGTACGTTCAAATACTGGGTGATGATGGAGTGCAAATGTGCGGTTTGCAGAATTCTTTCGCATTTGACACACACGTTTGGAGCTGGGCTGCTCGCGATTCGAACACACCTACTACCGTGTGTATCACGTGGAAGCCGCAGGACCAACCGTCTGTGTCCGGACCCCAGTTTGGACCACCTCAACAACGTCGAACAACTGGAGGGGACCCTGCCCCCCGAACTGTTCACCTTCACACACGGTGGAGTCCAGCGTTTGCACGCGTTTTGGTTGTAGTACTACACCGGCTTTTCGGGTGTGACTTGGGCACTAGGGGGGAGGGAACTCCACACGCCGCTTGATTGACCACCATCGATCGCGGGTTCAGGAGCCAAAGGTGCGTGAGAGAACGGCAAAGTTTTTTTGTAGTTTCGGCCACGGACACAGCAACGCACAGGAGCAAGAAGGCGAAAAAAGAAACTGCAGGAAAGACGAGACACGGGAAAGGAATGCAGGGGCTCCCCCCCCGCTAAGGCCAATGGGGACTGCGTAGCAAATTTCTTTTGTCAAAGGGAAATGCGCCCTAGGAGACTAGTCTCCATAGAAGTGTGCCCGATAGGAAGTTTTCCTCGACTTCTACCAGGGAAAGGCACCTGCACGTGTTTGGCAAAAAAATCTGGTAAGTTTGCAAATGCGAAGTGCATTTCCCTAGCAAACCCCAATGAAATTGTTTAACCACCAAAATACCGCTGTCAACAACAAAGTTCAAGAAGCAAATAGCTCCTGACTTGCCCGGGACACGAATGCCTGTGTGTTTCCTGCTTTGCTTGCTATTCTATGACAAGTGTAGTTGCTACTTGTATGCTAACGGACAGCCCCTGAATTGATTGAAAGATGGATGTCTCCTCGTCTTCTTGGTTTCATTGGTTGCCATGGAGTAGCTCTCCCCTTTATACCTGTGGAACGGTGATGAGCTAAGCCGGGATTGCAATTTCTTTCTTTGCTTTTCTTCTTTTTTTTCGGAACAAAAAGTAACAATGAGCAACTGAACAGCAATGAAGTGTCAGTTATCGCCGTTGTAGGGCGAAGTAATGTGATGTCCAGTTGACCTTAGCGCGCCGTCTGAAGGTTCTCCGCTTTTGGTCCCCGGGCGATTCCGACTGGGACAGCGGTAAACCCGCGTTTTGTTTGTGCGCACTAGCGGCTTTTCACCTGCTTTGGTGAGTTGCTTTTAGTACGCTGCCAACTACTAATTTTTAGTACCAACAATGCATTGTTAACACAAAAAAGACAGGCGCTTTCGTTTTGTTTGTGCGTGCCGGTTGGTCGTTTTCCCACTTGTGTGTTGTTTCCTGTTTAATTTTCAGTTAGGTTTTCTGGTCAACCACCCCAGTGTTTGCAGAGAGAAGCTTCGGTAAGGGAAACTGGACAGGAGTAGTAGGCAAGAATGGGTGAGCGGCCTGATCATAGGACCGGCGCTTGGAACTTACTCGATGCAGGCCAAACTGCGTTGTTTGTTTTTCTTTTTTGTCGTGGCAGAGCCCACGGTGGTACCAAGGAAAGCCTGCTACACGGGAGCCAAGCTTCACGTGTTCGGCGGTACTGCAGAGCCACGGGTCAAGTGGCTACCGATTTCCCAAACTAAAGCATCAAGGCTTGGCGCACCTTGGGGCTTGGCGCTTGCGCTGAACATCAGCTCGTCGAGACGGTCAGCCGCAGGGCAGAGCGGACGGGGTTGTAGCACTGTGCTGCCTCCGACTCAAGCTTTGCAAGCTGTGGTTGACCGTCACGTTCCTGGACCAGGAGCGGCCTTTTCCTTCCTTCCTTGGCAGAGCCAACGTGGACGCTACAGCAAAAGCAATGCCGTGACTTCATACCAGCAGCTGGAGTGCCGCAATGAACGGACTGCACCATGTGCAGCTTCAAGTCCAGGTGCGGGTGAGAGTGTCTTTCATTAGACTACCCGCCCAGTCTCGACTGCGTAACAAAGTTTAGAGATCGTGTGACGACGAAAAGGCATTCAAGAGACCCCACAGACCCGGGACAGATCCATCGTCGCGATGTATCAGCATCTACTAGGCGTCAGCAGGACTTGGCTTCGCCAGAGCAACGTGGACAACAGCGAGTCAGAGCATGCGAGGATGTGGACACCCGTGCAAACTGCTCCCTGGCCCCGATGCCTGGGAATTTTCGCTCTCCTTCAGTCTGATGGAAGTTGGGCAAACTCCTTTCGAAATGCGCTAGGTCTCGGATGCCGCCTCTAAACTGAGGACAGCAGTCAGTCCTGCTCCGTGGTCCTGCTGCAACTACTACTTTGGAGCCACAAGGAGGAGAAGCCTAGGAAATTTCTTTCTCGGTTGTCGTCCTCTCTCTCCCTTCTATGTTTCCCCCTCTTCGCTGATCTTTTTGCCCGATCCAAAAAAAGCGGACCTGATCATTTTCTGGAAAACTCCATCGGGTCCACACCATTTATTCTTCCTTCAGGAGGCGTTTGTGTAATTCTACCACCTGCTACACCCAAACACGGGCAGGACAGCCGGCATTGCTGAGCGCTGGTGGAACCTCTGCTGCCGTACTGCGCGCAAGTCGAATTTTGAGTGCGACTTACCGTAAATGGGTTTAGTGAAGGGTCGAATGTTCACCTTTCACCAACCCCAGAATCGGCCAAAAACTTCACTAATTTGACCGCTCGCTAATAAAAACGGGGTCCTCGGCGCCTTCGTGCCAGTCGGGGTAGCGTTCCCACTCCATTGCCAGTTTCTTGTCAGTGCTACACACCCAAGTGGTTGCGAAAGACTCTAGGGCTTGCCCCCCGGTATGCCAAGTTGCTCTCAGAAGGCCCGTTTTCGTTCGTTTTTTAATTAGTGAGCGGTCAAATGTTCACTAATTCTGAGCTGAAAACTTCGTTGTCCGCTCGCTATTAAAAACCCTTCACTACTAAACCCATTTACGGTACATGCCGTACTACCGCAGCTAGGGTATCAAAATTGCAAGTGCAGCTGGCCGTAGAAATGATGCACTCAAACTGCTGCCCTGCGAGTGCTGCACGCATTGCACAACGCACGACAGGTACCCTGTATTATATAGTTCGTGACTTGCCAGCGAAAGCCGGAAAAGTGCCCGCTCTCGCCTCGCAACTGACCGTGGGCTATCGCCCACCGGGCTCCTCTGCATAGCCGACCGCAAGCGATCAACGTCAGCAGCTAGCAGTTGGGACGGACCGTTTCTTTGCAAAACAATCCGCGGGCACCGGCTCTCGCAGCCCGAGGGCTCTCCACCTCCCCATGCCGGACATTGTCCGCCAAAGTCTAGCTGACACGTTCCCCGTCTTCCTTTTTCTTTTATCTACTCGCCACTGGATGTACCTCTTTCGCTCTCGTGCTCGCTTTTGGCTGGCCAAAGAGAGAACGAGCGACATCACGAACACATTCGCAATGAACACGCGGGGGAGGATGTTTAGCGTTATTTTTATACGGGGGGAGGGGTGCGCAAAGAACGCCTCTGGGCACGAGGAGGACAGACAGGACTTGGAAAAGCTGGCGACTGCCGTTAGTGCCATCGCCACAGCTCCTTGCCAAGTGTTGATAACGCGGAAAGGAACTTTTCCGGAGGTGTCGTGCACTGATAAACAAAAAAACGTACACCGCGAGGGTAGGAGAAAGCGGGAGAACGGAAACTAGAGTTTTCGTTGACCGCACTACCCTGAACCCAAATCCTGGGATGTGGTTTCAGGTGGAAATACTCGACATAGCTGCTTTGACTCCGAATGAAAGGGAGGAAATATAATATATAGAGGTAGACTCTAAGAGGGGCAAACACAATACAAACACAATCTGACTTGTTCTTCGTTTACACCGCGTGTTGTTTTCTCACTCAGAACTTTTGACCTGTTGTGTTTGTGTGATTTGTCGTGTAGGGGTAGACCCGCATGACCTCATCCGTACAACACGTGGTTCGGTAGTTCCAGCACTTGGGATCCCTTCTGTTCTTTGTCGGGCAGCATCGTCGATTATTTCCTTTCAAGCTGGCGCTTATGTAAACACAAGGGCGAACTGCATCAACCCGATCCGTGACGGGGAAAAGGACTGGAAGGGGAGCCGCACGCACAGACGGCGGAAACACGAACAAAAGCGGGCGGAACGTGCGGTTGATGTCCGGGTTTTGCCGCCAGACCCACCGTCCGCTCTTTTGAGTGCAGCAGATGGGGCGAATCTCATAGTTTAGACTGTTTCCGTCGTCTTGTTGCGTTAGTGGGGAGTCATTTGCATGCAAATGAGTACCACACTAACAAGTGTTTCCAGACTGTTTCTTGCGGGAAACCGGTCTTCACGTAGTCCCTCAAAAATGGTAAGAAGTCCTTCCTAGAATTGTAGAGTGACTACCTCCAACTTTTCTCTTCTGCGTAAGCCGCCAGGGGACGCCACGTTACCTAAACTGTGACGTGGTCGCTTTAGTGCCCACACCCACTCAGAAGGGTGGACCAGTTCACCCTTTCCCCCTGGAACTGTGTTGCATTGCCTGCCGCTGTGTATCACGGTGCAAAGACGTTGCACCACGGTTTATCAGGTCCATCCGTATCTCCTGAAGATGCATAGGATTGCCTGGTGGTGGATACCGCGGTACTAGCAGGAGGAGATGGACCGGCTGCCTGCGCCTAGAGAGCCAAAGCGCACCTGAAATGGTTAGCGCGAAATCATGCCGACGCAATGAAACGTCAAACCGGGGTCCGGCGTTTTGCCGCGGTCCTCAACTACAACGAAAGTTCGCCTGACCATACGGGGTTTTTATTCGTACCGGGTGACTCTCGACGGTTAAATGTTCTTGTACCCGCATCGTGTTTTTTAAGGTGGTGGCTGCACGGGGTCGTACGGTTGCGGTTTCGGCCATTATCCACACGTCTTCCGCATGGTAGGCCCTTGGCAACATGATCGTGTATCGAGCAAGCTTATATGCTCTACGCGAGACTCCCCGCTGACGTCCCGCTGAGCATGCTTTGTACAACGCATGTGCCGCCCTAAGCCAACACTTCACCCGACTGGTGTCTCCAACGAGGATTCGCGAGCCGAAGCCCGTTCGCTGGAAACTGCTGCGGATCCGAAGACACGAACCCCGCGAAGGGAGCAGCCGTTTGCTCCATCATTGGATACCTAAAGCGACAACAAGAGTAGCGGAATTTCATTGAAGAGTCCCTAAAACACCTGGTGTGGGCTCAACATCAGCTGTTCTGTGTGTGCCGTTCCTTTACCACGAAGGCCTTCAGGTGAACGACATCAGCGTGCAACCTGAACCTGAGCCGCACAAGAGCCGAGAAACCCTCCCAATAGGCCAGGTCGCCCCCTTTGGAGTCATTCAGCCCTTGTGTGTGACCCAAATTGCCGGAAGTCAGAGCTGGAAATTGTCTACTTCCAAAACGTACTCGGCGGTTTCTTTTTGCAGGTTGGGAACTCTTGATAACCGCTATCAACCGCCAAACACGCTCTACCTGCGTCCTTTTAGCCTTCACAATACAATGTTACTGAAAAGACCCCAAAAGAAAATGACTTTGGTTGCTTGAATCGTTCAGTGTTCAGTCAGAGGACCTGGTTTTCCCAGCAGGGTACACAAATCCGCACCGGCTAAGCAACCTGTCCAAGCCTGTCCTGACAGGACTTGCCTGACCGATCATTCTTTGTAAGGGTAGCTTCAACTCAAGGCAAGCTTGTGTCATCACTCCGTTTCATTGTTGTTGTTATAGGGACAGCACCACGGCAAAAAAACTCTCGCTCTTCTGACAGTGGTTGCTGAAAGTCCGTCGCGTCGCGGAAAAGACGTTTACGTCGATTTTCGGTGTTGTATCCAGCCCTGAGATAGTTGTGTCCCTCAGGGCAAAGCTAGATGGTGTGGGACAGCGTGATGGGCCTTTCTCCACAGGGGCTCTCGCGCACTCAAAACTCGACTTACACGCACCGCACCCGAAGGGGAAGCAGCAAGGCGGGGTAGACACAGCAATGTGAGAGCAACGTGACCGAGGATGGGTGGCATCGTGACGAGGCACGGTACAAAGCAGACCACGCGGACGACGAGCAGTTTATAGCGGCCTGTGACACAGGCGGCAAGGCAGCACAAGAAAAGGGAAGCCACGCGGCAGAGAGCAGAAACGTCGCGATGCGGAACGAAGAAGAAGCGCGAAACAGCCAACCCGCAGACGAGCCAACGAGATACCAGACCAGGCAGACCACTTATTCTCAAGCCTTCAATGAGCGTGAGCTCGGGGCTGCTGCATTGAGGGCCTTGGTTGGCAAATGGGCCTCTTCTGATGAGACGCAGGATGAACGGAGGGCTGACTTCGGGAGTCCGAGTGATCGTTCATCAGATCGGTTCCTGTCAGCAGGAGTAACGATGAACCGAGAGTTGACTTCTGTGTCCGAGTGATCGTTAATCAGATCCCGCAACAGGTGTTGATTCATCTTGACAGCAGAACTGACGACGCGCGATGAACTGAGAACTGACTTGAGGTGTCGAGTTGACCGCTCATCAGATCCGACACAGAGACGCGGGATGAACCGAAAGGTGACTTAGGGTATTTGAATGATCCCTCATCAGATCCCACAATAGGTGTCGGTTTATCTTGACAGCAGGACTGGCTACGCGGAATGAACCGAGAGGTGACTTCAGGTATGCGAGTTATCGCTTGCACTCCAGTCCTGGTGGTGCGCTTCGAGTTTTGGGCGCGCGCGTCCCCTTCATCAGAGATGGAAAGCGTATCATACTTTACGGCGTTTATTTAACCACGATCGTCGGGGCGCTTGTGGCGTCACATTGGTGCCCACAAGATCGTCAAGACTGTAAGTCGTGGTTTTGATCGTGGTTTTGAAAGCGATGCAGAAAAAAAAATCTCATCGCACATTGAGTTCTTCAGCTTAGGGCCACCCGTCGTGGTGTTCAAAAGGACACGCTTCACTACCGCAATGCAAAAAGGGTGAGAGGGCTTAAACGGCGAGTGGCGATGTGTCCAAGTGACATACAAATACTCAGGACACCGCAAGGGCCAACTACTGTAGAACCGCCCATCATCCGTAAATAAACAGCGACGGGATGATTGGTCCATCGTCAGTCAGTGAGCAGCCTCGAGCTGACGATCCTACCGTTCCATCATCAGTCAGCGGTGCGTTGGATCGCTCGAACAGCGAATCGGGAGGTGACTACGCGAGAAAAAATACTGGGTACTGCAGAGGCCCACCACAGCAACACCACGACATCGTCAGTCAGCGAGCAGCTACGGGATGATGCTCCTGCCATTTCATCACCAGCCAAGCATTCGACACGTGGCGAGTGTGCCGGCGTCTGACGAGAGGGGAGAGAGATCTGTCGCAGCCTGAACACTGGCACGCTAGCTCACGAGCGCGAGAACAGTGGATGTTTCTGGCCACGTGCGAAAAGATTTGGACACTCATCACACTCATCGAAGCCGTGATGCTAATACGGTATACGTGGCGAGTGCGTCGGAGCGCTTGCACGGCGGTCGGGAACCGTTCTGTACGGTTGTGGGGTTGATAGGTTCGACTTGTCCGGGTCTAAAGAAAACCCTGTGTTGCTCAGGCCGGCGTTTGCGCAACCCGAACCTTTTACCCAGTCTCGGCGATTTGTTAGAGGCGAAGATACGGTGTTTTCGCGGGGTCGCAACGGGATACTAATCTTGGGCAAGAGCCAGACCTCGAATATCCTTCAACACCTCCGATCTCAGACGACGATGAAAAAAGAAACGCGTTCATCCGCGGGCGGCGGGGGGGGAAATCTTAGTTTAATGTTTAGGACACTGCCTCCCATGCATGTTTGATGCTAACATCAAGTCTTCTTCGAAGAAACTCACGTGATGGCACAGCCGGCATAATTTGTTTGGTGCGCACGTGTGTGGCGGTTTAACACGATACGCTGCCAACCGTCTCTTTTTAATAATGACAAAGGCGTTTGTTGTTACCGTAAAAGAGAAAGGGAAGTGTAAGACTCCTATAAACCCTTGAGGGATTAGTCCTCTCCATTCTTTTTCACCGCGGTGTTGCGTGCACCTCGTTCTTCGCCTCGGATTTCGCTCGTGAACGCAGACCAATCCAAAGTTGGGGGGGTAAAGGGGGTACCTGAGGTTGTCCATGATGTTTTTGACTGCCGCGTGCTCTTGCTCGCGGGCGTGCAGGATCGAACTCACCTGCCGCGGCGGCCGCTGGTCGTAGCGGAGCGGCGGGTCGTCGGCGGCGGGGTAGCGGTTGTCGAAGTGCGACGGTCGGTTGTGTGGCGGGTGGGGCGCCGCCGGGTACGTCCGGTGCTGCGGCTGCTGCTGCTGCTGCTGCGGCTGCTGGTCCCGCAGGATTTGGGACCCGGACATGTGGCCGCCATCGAGCGTCTCGGGCGCCTGCTGCTGGGGGGCGCGGATGCTGTCCATCACGGTTTGGACCACCTGCGGCTCGACGCCGCGGGAGGTCCCGCCGCTCACGGGGAACTTGTACCGCGACAGCGTACGCGGAGCCGACGGCCGCCGGGGGCCCAGGGTCGCGTGCAGGTCGGGGTCCAGCGGCGAGGCTTTGATTGCGCGCCCCTTCCCGGAAAACGGGTCGTAAAACTCGTGCTGCGGGTTGTCCCGAACCGGGGAGTACGGGTCCTTCCACGAGCCCCCGTCCGGCCCGGGGAACGAGTCGAGAAGGCAGGCTTCTTCGGAGTACTCGTTCGCGCTGCCGGCGGGCGACGACGGGTTGAGGATGACGCCCCTGCCAGCGGAGCGCTTCCGAACCGCCGAGGGATCGTCGGCGGCAGCGGGTTTCGGGTTGCGGCGGGACTCGAAGGAGTGCGTGATGCTTGCGGTCTGCCGCAGCGGGTGGCAGACGCCGCCGTCGGCATCAGACGGGCGGTGGCCTCCCCGCTGGCTTTTGGGGGGCGGCGGCGGCTGGGGGGGCGTCGGCGCCGCGTCGTCGCTGCTGTTGCTGACGTGTGCGGTGTCGGCCGAGTACCGGCGGTCCTGCCGGGCGGGGAGCTGCCGGGCCGGCTCGTTCGCGGCAGCCCGCGGGCGGCCGCGGCCGCTGCTGGTGAGCGCCGCCCCCCGGTGCGAGTCCGGGGAGGAGTACCCGGCGTTGTCCTGGTCGTGCGGCCACGGCGCCTTCATCACATTCCTCCCGCCCCTGCTGTCGCTCTGCTGCCGCGCGCGCGCCGCCGGCGGGCCCGGCGCGTTCGGAGAGTGCGGAGACGACGTCGTCGGCGGTGAGTAACCCCCCGCTCCGACCACCGTGCTGCTCGGGAACGAATCGTTGACGACCATCCCCGAGTCCAGCCGGCGCACGTCCCACCCGTTATTCTGCCCGTTGTTCGCCGGGGACTCCTGCAGGTGCAGCTCGTGGAGTTCGTAGTAATCGGTGTCTCCTTGGTCTCCGCCCGTGTAAAACTCGTCCCTCGGGATTAAAGTCGGAGGATGGACTTCGAGGGTGACGCCGATGCCCTGCGCCCGCATGAACTTCTCCGTGATGAAGCCGCGGGTATGCGCCTTCTGCAGCGCCCAGAACCGGTTGGCTTCGAACATCTCGGTCAGCGAGGTGATGAAGCCAGCGACCATGCCGATGCCGGGGGCGATGAACACGAAGCACAGCAGCCGCCCTGCCATGGTTTCGGGGGTGAAGTCGCCGAAGCCGATGGTGCTCAGCGTGATGCACGAGAACCACACTGAGTCGAAGTATCCCCAGCCCTCGACGTGCTGGAAGATCAGGGCCCACGAGAACACCCACGCCGCGCAGACCGTCCAGAAGACCGCGATTTTCCGCCACGAAATCCGCAGCGGCACCGCTTCGCGCACTTCGTACCAGCGGCCGAGGGACCGCATAACAGCGTCCATCGTAAACCGGCCGGTGAACGGGTTCTGGTACTTGTTGATGATGTCGCGGAGCAGGCGCCCGTCCGACTCGTCCTGCCAGTGCTTGGGCTTCATCCCGCAGACGGACATGATGACGTGCCGCAGACTCTCCGCGTCGATGTTCGGCGGTTCGACGTCCAGCGGCAGCCCCGGGGAGCCGCTTCCGGCCGTGTTCGGCCGCAAATTCGGGGAGAACGACCGCTCGTGGTCGTCGAGCGCGTTGGTCAGCACCTCCTCGACGGTCTGCAGCCGCGTGTGGTGCTTCGTGTCCTGCGGCCGGTACCGCATCGCGATGCTGTGGAACAGCCCCGCCATGATCCCGGCGAGGTTCGACAGCAGGAGCCCGACGACACTAATACCGAGCATCGCGTACAGCACCGTGAACACACGGCCGCCGAGGGTCTTTGGCGCAAAAACGCCGTATCCGATGGTCGTGATGACCGTCAGGCAGTAGAAGACCGAGCCCGTGAACGTCCAGTGTAGGGTGTGCTCCTTCGGGAACGAGCAGAGACCCTGCGCTTCCAGCTCGTGCATGATTTCGTCCGTCAGCTTGATGCTCGTCGTGTACTGCATTCGGAGTTCGTTCAACGATCGCTCGTGCGCGCTTTCAAACCGCCACATCAGCACGCCGCCCAGGATGAGGTACACACTCACTATCACCAGGTAATACAAGAGGATGAGCAATCGCCGCTTGATCGTCTCATGCGGGTCATACTCCCCGTGGTGGACAGCCATGTCCTACCCCCCCCGTGGGCACTCGCCCAATTCAATGCCTCAGATTCGATGGATGGTATCGGGTCCCGTTCTTATTATTATTTTCTGCTTCTTCTTTGTTGCGCTTTAAAAAGCGCTACAGCTGCTTCGGCCTCGCCCTCTTTCGCGACAGCTGTTCTTGGACAAGACAAGGCGCGGAGGGGAACACAAAAGGCGTGCGTTGTCACCATGCGCACTCAGAGTTGGCGCATCGTCCGGTGATCTTCGTGTGTGTTAGCTGGTCTACGTGTGTGTGTTATGGTGTGTGTTTTGTTTTTCTCGTCTTTTGTTGACGTTTTGAACAGGTTTCTTGCTATTTTCGCTCTTTTTGTTGTCGTCGGTGGTCCTTTGACTTATTCTCAAGAGGGGACTGTTATCGGGTTTTTTATTCGTTGGCAGCAAGCGGTTGGTATGTGGGCCGGCAGTGACTTCTTTCGACTGCTTCTGAACTTGTTTAGCTCCCGACCGTCGCAAGTTGCACCGCGACGGAAGCGCGGCGACAGTTCACCTTCTGGTATCACGGAACAGCAGCTGGCTGCGCGCGGGACGCATCGGTCTCCACCACCACCAATGTTAGTACTAAACCAAGCGGACACATGCTGAAGGCCACCTGACCGGCCAGCTTCGGTCGGAATTGACGTGTCTCTCTGGTAGACGTGTCGGCAGGCACTGTGCATTTGGTCAGGACTGCAGGGATATCCACAACCCAAAAACTATACGTGGTGTCAGCCTCAGAAGCGTCACACCCGCTTTTCGGGTGGACTTAGGGGCGTTTGATTGGAATAACCCAAAAAACTATACGTGGAGTCAGCCTCTGAAGCTGGAGTTGAAGCTGGGTGTCACACCCGGTTTTCGGGTGGACTTTCACGCGTTTAAATTGTAGCACACCCGCCTTTCACTCCAGCTTCAGAGCCCGGACCTCGCCGTGTACCCAAAGAAGGTAGCCGCGTGTGCCGAGATGCTACTGTATAAACAGACTTTTCGAAAGCGCTGGGAGTTCAACAGGCGCGGGACCTTGCCGCATCCGAGCATGCATGTTTGCAAGGAGAAAATGGAGGGCAACGGCGTGAGCTCGATCTACATCGTGGGGGGCCCGGATCGGGTGGGACACGTTTCTACGAGGGCTAGGCGAATGAAGTGAGCAGAACCGCTGCAACGAGCCGCTGCACGCTGTGGGTGTGTTTTACTTCGGCGCTGGCTTGCAAGTACACACAATGAGCCGGGGGTGCGCCGGCTCCTCCACAGATCCTGACCGGCGGGTTTTTCCATGGGACCATGGCTCGGAAAACTGTCCGAGAGAGCGCTCCGGAAATGGAAGCGTGGTTCGTGAGAAACCAGCAAGAAGTGGGCGCACTCACACCATCATCATCCAGAATTGAAATCCTGCGGTTGGCTTCACCCGAAAAATTGCTTGGATTCGGGGCCGAACACAACCCGAGGCGCGTGCCGTGCGAGGACGTCTTGGTAACCCAGGCGCTCGACGCCTTCGAATGGCTCGGAATCAGTCGCGATGACGGGCACCTCGAGGTCTTCCTCCAGCAACCGCGCGAAGTACCTGCGTCCGCAACCCACTTTCAGGTACGG
This sequence comes from Diplonema papillatum, assembly GCA_030068145.1. Lineage (NCBI taxonomy): Eukaryota > Euglenozoa > Diplonemea > Diplonemida > Diplonemidae > Diplonema > Diplonema papillatum. The sequence goes on from JAPJBO010001023.1 coordinate 32,772, forward strand.
CCCGTCGACGCCGCCCGCTGAAGCTGACTCTCACAATATTCACGTATTTTCCGCTGTGGAAACGTCGTGGATGTCGCGCATCTCGCAGTAGTGCCACAGCTTCGTCGGTAGCTGAAAGCGGGTCTGCGGAAATGGAAACGTGGTTTTTGAGAAACCAGCAAGTGGACACATCATCGGGTAACGATCCTGTCGCAGGCTTGGGTACCACTTTCTGCTTGGATTCTTGGAACCTGTTGCCAGGGGATGGATGCTGCTGCTCAGTCTGGGTTTCTGGTGAAGAGGAGAGTAATCGAGTTGTTGGCGTCCTCGGGCGAGTCGAGTTTGCACACGTTGAACTTGTCGGCCGCCGCGAGGTGCATCGCAGTCCAGTTTGCCCGCTCGCTTTCGGGCAGCGTCCACGCCTCAGGCGTCGCTGTCACGGAGGGAGGCCCCATCAAGTAGTACCGCACGACCGACGGGCACCCTCGGAACGCCGGCGTCCAGTCCTCCCCGTGCGGCATCCACGAGCAGAACACAACCCGAGGCGCGTGCCGTGCGAGGGCATCTTGGTACCCCAGGCGCTCGACGCCTTCGAATGGCTCGGAATCAGTCGCGATGACAGGCGCCTCGAGGTCTTCCTCCAGCAACCGCGCGAAGTACCCGCGTCCGCAGCCCACTTCCAGGTACGGCCCGTCGACGCCGCTCAAGCTGACGCTCACAATATTCACGTATTCCGCCGTGCAAACGTCGTGGACGTCGCGCATCTCGCAGTAGTGCCACAGCTTCGTCGGCAGCTGGAAGCTGCCGAAGACGGCGTTGATCGCCTCCGCCAGTTCAACGGTCCCCCGGCGCTCCGCCCACGCCTTCGCGCACTCCCCCGCAAGCTCGTCCAACCGGGGATTCGCGCCCAGGTGCTCTCCCGCTGTGTAAGCCGCGGGGGGCGGCAGTTCGCCTTCGAAAAACTCGTCGTTGACGTCCTTGAAAAGCCGAGTGTCCATCGCGCCGCAGTCGGCCAGCTCGCCCCACGTCCGCCAGGCCACGAGGGACCGCAGCAGCAGCGCGGTTTCCTCGGGGAAGCCGTTCGGCTCCTTCTCCCACGCTTCCAGCACGCCGACGACGAGCCGCCTGAACTCAGCCTCCGGAACTGTCGTGGCCAAGGCGCGCAGGCTCGGCAAAACCCGCTTCACCACCTCGAGGTTCATCACGGCTTCCCTCCCGTACAAACCGTGGTACAGGCAGGTCATCGCAGTACCGCTCGACAACAAAGATTGCAGCGGCTCCATTTTTTTAGAGTGCAAGTTCGCTAAGGGATCCGGGGTTGTAAAGTCTCGGGTGACCATTGTCGTAAAGGTTCCAATAAGGTATAGTATGTTCGTGTCTGTATCGTATCTGCTGGCAGTACGTGTGCTTGTGTGAGTATCTTTGTTGCCTATTGCCGACTATTCGACTTATTTTAGCGCGCGCTCTTATTTCCGATGTGCTTTGCCATATCCATGGCTCTTGTGACCCCACCTTCTTGTGTTTCTGGCAATTCCCGTACGCACTGATGCTCGATGAAGAGGCTCCCGGAACCTGCTGCTGCAGAGGTTTTGTGACGCCTCGTTCCAAAAGAACGCTTTCCTGAGAGGTGCGTATGTAAGCGGCGAGGAAACGCGAGGGTACACATACACAAGCGCACAGGGTGAGGGGGGGGGCAATGGCGTAACAACTGCCATAACTGGCTACGGATCACGGTCCAGTGCATCATTTTTTGCAACCCCCTTCTCAAGTAAACGCATCAAGGTGCTGGCTAAACCCAAGTCCGTAGATGAGGTTCAGCCAAGGCAGCTGGCGAGTATAGGCTGCTGCGCACCGTGGTCAGGAGTGAAGTTCGTCCTTTCTTTCCAATCCGCTGTTCGACGCTAAATGGCAATTCTGGACTGTCACACAGCCACACAGCAGTGCCCAGTCAAAAACAGTAGAAAGGAAAGCGGCGCAAGTTCATTGGCGGAGACTCCCCTCTTCACCGACGGGAATCAGATTGAAAGATTGGCTGAGCATGATAGGCATGAGGCAAGAGGTGCCACTTTGATGACGAGAAGCATGGAAAAGAAGACGAACGGAACGGAACGTGGAAGGCGGACAGACCGGCAGCGAAGGACTTCATGCCGCCGGCTTCGACATTCCTTCGTTGGCGGAAAGGGAAAGCCGACGAAAAAAGACTCTTGCATCTCCGTTATGTTTCCCCTTCTCGCGCGACGGTCGGTCGGTTTCCCACGATATGGGGAGTCTTCTGCCGCGGGGGTCTGCTAGAAGGCTTTGTTTCCGCCGCAAAATGCGTGGGATCAGGAAGATTACGTTTCGCGGCTTACGCAAGCTGCCGTCAAGTTTCGCCACGGTATATCAGGTCCATCCCTATCTTCTGGAACTGCATGGAAATGCCTGCCGCTGTATTTTCACAGCACACCAGCGTAGAAGGGAAAGGACGAAGACAATGATGTGGATGAATGCAATCGCCGGAATCACCTGAGTGACTAATGCAAACCATCGCCAAAAATTCTCTGCAGTCTAGCTACCAACGGTCACGGTATCCCACAGTGTATAACAGTATTAGAAGGGATCCGGCTTAAGGACGGCCTAACGGCACGGAGAGCTGGCTGTTGTTACCCGGTCGACGTACCAGGTAGTCCTTGGCACTCAACGGGTGCGTGAGTGACCATGCGTGGGGGTGAACCGTTTTGGACGCAACACACACACACACACACACACACACACAGCGTCGGGGATTTGCTGATTCGCCAGATTATTTTCGATTCCGTCTGTTTCGAGCGGGCAAGAACTGGCAACAGTGGCCGTCGTGCGCGTTTTAAGGATGAAGCCGACGCGAGTTTAGAGCAAATGGGTTAACAGCATTCAGTAGGCAGCCAGTGGTAACTCCGTTGCTGATACACTGTCCGAAGACTCTGTGGCTTTGAACCTGCGGTGCACCATTGGCTGAGATCTTTGATAAAAAGGAGAAGCCGATGCTGGTGTAGTCACGCTTGAAGTTTTGCCGGGTTTGTGCCGGGTTATTGCCGGGGTGGTGCCTTCTTGCGGGCTTGTCCTGAGCTCTTACAGGGTTCTATGAAAGGGACCAGATGGTCACCAAAGACCTGCAGTCCACGACGCGGGTGGGTGCTTTTGGATTGATCAACCCTATGGATGACGTCGCGGGCCTGAAAAGCAGCGTCGCTGTGTGTGGTCCCATGACACAAAAGCGATGGCCGCTGCGCAATAGTTTCCGCGCATCGTTCAGTGCTTTTTCTGCGAAGCTGGCGTTGTCGCTCCTGCGTGCCAGGTCGTGTTGCCCGCCAGTAACCTCGTCAGCCGGGCTCGAAAAGCGCAGTTTCTTGTCGAATTTCTGCCTTGTTGTGTCGGTGGTGAATCACGCCAAAACTGACCCTCTTCGGTTGCGTCGGGTCCTCGGCGCGTTGGTTTGGGAAGTTTGTGTGCTACTTCGCCGATGCCCAAAGTAGTACAAGCTCGCAATAGGGCGAAGCGAGGAAGAAGCAAGCAACAAGCACGTCCGCAGATCGTGTTCGCAGCGCTGTTTCACGAGGGAACCTCAGGGGGGTCGAGTGCTGGTGCGTTACCGGGAATGCCCCCCACCGATCTACCCCCTGGCTACGCGTCGTCGCCCTGCTGCTGCTGCTGCTGCTTCTTCTTCTTCTTCTCCTTCTTGGCCGCTGCGGCTTCGGCTGCAGCCTCTGCCGCCGCCTCGGCTTCCCGCTTGCGCCGCTTCTTGTCCTTCTTCGCCGCCTTCGCGTCGGCCGCCGGCGAAGCCTCGTCCTCGGGCGCTGCGAGTCTCTTCTTCTTTTCCTTCCGCGTTTCCTCCGCCGGCGCCGCTTCGATCCCCGCGTTGAAGGACGCGAAGGTCTTGTGCTCCGTGGACGTGACGGTCACCCCGTTTTTCGCAGCCTGCGCAGACGTGTTTTGCCATGAACAGTACACTCGCACTTCAGAAACAACGGTTGCACAACGAATGAGAAAAACGAAGCCAACAACAAACGGGTTACGCGAACAAGAAATGTTTGCCTTGTCGTTTTCATCATCTTTGGCCAGTTGATGCGAGCTTCAAACGTGCATGGGAGAGGCAGGGCTGGCCTGAACATTAGAACCAATTTTTTTTCCCGACAGAAAACGATGCAGCGGTCAACCGGAGACTCGAAGATGCCGGCTTTTAAAGCTCGACGAGACAAGAACATTTCCGGTTGGCTTACTGATAAACGTAAACGAAGATACGGACGATCAGCAGTAAGTCATGTTTAACCCTGCCTCTTATGCCGGCTTGATGCTGGCATCAAGTCGTGTTCGAAGAAGTACGCGTGTTAAGACCACCCCTTCGTTAAGACCACCCCTTCGTCTAGGAACCTTTTTGCTCAGGGATTTGCATGTGTGCGGCTCAAACCTTTTCGCTCGGGCCGGCAACCGGAAGGTTTCTCAAAAATACTCGACGAGCTGCTTCGACTCCGAATGGAAGGGGGGAAATATAGAGGTAAGGGGCAAATACAATACAAACACAATCTGATTTGTTCTTCGCTTACACCACCGTGTGTTGTTTTCTCACTCAGGACTTTTGACCTGTTGTGTTTGTGTGATTTGTCGTGTAGGGGAAGACCCGCATGACCTCACGTCCGTTCAACACGTGGTTCGGTAGTTACAGCACTTTGGATCCCTTCTGTTCTTTGTCGGGCAGCATCGTCGAGCATTTCCTTTCAAGCTGGCGCTTATGTAAAAATACTCGACGTAGCTGCTTCGACTCCGAATGGAAGGGGGGAAATATAGAGGTAAGGGGCAAATACAATACAAACACAATCTGATTTGTTCTTCGCTTACACCATCCAGGACCCCCAGGGACCACGCAGTGGCTTTTCAAGTAGTCAGATCCGGAGGAGGCGAGAGATCTTCCTCCTTCGGTAACCACCCTCCAGGCGTCGCGTTCTCTTTCGCCTGGGTACCCCGGGTGTACTCGTCCGCCCTCTGTTCGTGGGTCGGCACCCACGTAGCCGTGAGCTCAAGTCCGTACTCTCGGGCCAGATCGAAAATGCGCGACAGTATTATGTTCGCCGCGTAATTCTTCGAGTGGCCCTTGTTCAGGCAATGAACCGCCGGTAGGTTGTCTACCATCAGCTCTACGGACACTCCACGGTGTGTTCTAACGGCTAGCTCGAGGCCTTTCAACACTGCGAAAAGCTCTTTCAAAAAAATGTGCTTTTCTGCGAAGTGACCAAAGAAAATGCCCTGTGACACCCGTTCGGGCTCACCCTCGAGCAGCGCCGCCCATTCTTTTGAGGAGGCGTCGGACCATAGTCGGATCGACTGCCCCCCGCGCGTGCCCACTCGCGTGACCCACCGGTTCTCCCCGATGGTCGCCGTGAGGCTTTCAACTTCGCGGGCTGTCGACGCCGGAACGTTCACCGGCACGTCCCATGCCTGCAGACCTCCCACCGACAGTCGTGAGGAGAGTCTCTGCACGAACGAAAGAGCGCACCGGGCGTACGCCAAGGGAAAACGCGTTGTGTACGCGAACCACACCAGAGCGCCGAACAGCCTGTAGAACGCCCGGGGAGAAACGACTCCGCCCCGGAAAACGGCGAGTTCGGAAGACCGCAGCAGCTTCTCAACCCAAGCAGTGGCCATACTGTACCGAGGTGGGCTGCTGGCCAGATCGAACCGCAGCCCCAAAAGGTCGAACTGCGTGAGGGGGATCCCGTACTGGCCTTCGTCGTCGTTGAGGACGCAGTTCACCTCACGACATCGCCGGGCGAAACGTGTGAATCTCTCTTCCGCCTCGGCCAAAGAATCGCCCACGATGACAAAATTGTCAACCCACGGGAGACCGTCAGTCTCCGGCAGGATGACGCGAGAAGCTCTCTGTGCTATCGCCGGAGCCCAGCTCCAGCCCATGCACATCGCCCTTAAACGGGCTCTGACGAAACTCCCACGTGGGCCCGCAAGGTTCATGCCGAAATACCCGCGGACGCCCTCATCCAGTTCGAACTGGTAGAAGTAGCTCTTCGCATCCGCCAGGTAGACGACCGCCGAGCTTAGCACCCGATCGATCACGTCGGGCATGGAGGGCAGGAGCATCGGAGGCGGTCGGGGCATGACAGCGTTCAGCTTTCGTCCATCGCACACGAACCTCTCCCCCCCGCTCTTCTTGGGAACCGTGAATGCGGGGAGCACGACTCTCGGATGCTCGTGTGCTACCTCCGCGACACCGTACTTCAGCAGGTCCGGAAGGTGGTGTAGCATCCGCCTCGAGGTCCCGCGCGCTATGGCCTCTGAGTGCCAAGAGGAGGCGTCGCGGACTAGTGCGGACTCGAGAGACTCACGCGACCTGATAACGTCCAACACGCCTCCGAGTAGGCCGTGTGTATCCATGGCAAGGAGCCTGTCGAGATCCATGAAGGAGGACGTGATGGGCGCTAAATACCCCTCCGAGCTGCGCTGCGCCGGAGGAGCGGCAAGCTCGTTGACGATGAGGTCGCCCCCGTAGGCGACGGTGACGAAAGGCGTAAAATCCGACGGCGGGGCATCGCCGATGCCCCCATGGTGCCGGATCGCTTCCAAAAACGCCGGGGGGGGTACATCCTGCGACAAAGCATCGGGTCCAGGATAGCACTTGGACAGGGGGTTACGAGGAGCTCTCTTCGGCGGCCTGTATGGGAAAACCGGTTCCAAAGGGAGGCTTACAGGAGGGTTGCCGACGCGCATGCCGTCTCCCGGACGAGGGGCACCTCCGCCTCCGGGAGGTAGCGTACCAAAGCGTCCTGGGTCGCGTGGCGGGACACCCTTTGGAGCGTGTCGAGGTCGACGCCCATTTTTAGGAGGCGAAACAGCGCCCCCCGGCGGAGAGAGTGCCCCGTCAGGGCCTGATTCGACCTCTTCAACGCCGCTACGACGCGGCGAAACGTCACGCCCGCGAAAATGCGCTGACCCGGGCGTGCGGAGCGGAGGAGAGATCGGAGAGTCTCGTCCTCCTCCGGTGGAAGGACCACGCCGGTCACTTGTCCCAAACGGAAGGGGTCCGACTTCGAACCTACCCAGTTCACGGACCAGAAGTCGGGGCTCTCGGTCACGTTCCGGGCCTCCCTGGTGAGAACGTCGTCCACCCGGGCTGCTCCCTGCCACGCGAGAGTGATGGCCAGACGCATCACGGGATCCGTCTCGAGGCGTCACGAACAGAACGACCGCCGTCGGAACGTCCAACGGCGTACCGAATCGCGTCTCCCAGTGACGGCGGAACTCTAGGAAGCGCCGGTATACCGAATGAACGCCGCGTCGCGTCGACAACGCCAGCGCGTCGCCGATGTACGAGTTGGCCTTGCCAACAAGTCTCTCCCGCTCGCCGTTCGACAGCGGAGGTTCCAACAAGAGCGCCAGACCACCGGATGTCGCCCGCGGAGGTGGGGGGAACCGGTCCAAGACACTCACCGAGACCCTTTCCTCCTGCTGCCGGCGCGTGCCCCGTCCGCCTGAGGAGGGGGGGCTGCGCTGTGGGGAGGGGCAGCGCGCCTCGTCGGCTGTAACCCCGACCCCCGCGACCTGGCGGGCTTCGCCGGCTGTTCGTCCGCCTTCCGCATCGCCTGAAACCCCCGGCGCAGGTAGGCGGGCACCTCGTCCTCCTCGTGGTACCCCTTCTGGAGGTCCGCCGCAACGGACCAGCCCGCCTTGAGGGCTGTTTTGAGCACCACCATGCGGTGCAGGGTGCTCTCCGCGAGCCGCACCATCCCCTCTTGGTCGGAGGTGTCGTCCATCAGATGTAGGATGCACGAGAGGTGGTGGAGGAGGTGCTGGCCGTCGTTCGCCAGGGCCTGCGACCCATTTAGGACTTCCGCAAAAATATCGCGGATGTGGACGAGGAGCAGCGACTTCTCGACCGGCCCGTAGGACAGCCACACGCGGGGGTCGAGGAGCCCGGGGCCCGGGGTGATCAGCGCTGGTTGGGATTGAACGGACCCGCGCTCCAGCGCGTCGAGCGGGTCCTGCTGAAAAACCTCCGTCTGGGAGGGTGCCGAGAAATGTTGCCCCGCGAAGGGGTTCTCCTGAGCCGGTTGGGAGGGCTGCGTCGGCGCCGGAACGGGAGCCGGCGGCTGGGGGGCAGAGAAGGGCGCCGGAGTATGGCCTGCCCCCGCGTGGTGAGACCCGAACGGGACGCGCGAGGCATCGACGAGGGGAGGCGGAGGCGGCACCTCCATGCCGCGCTGGACAGATGGACGCTGAGGGGCTGGGGGCGAGGAGCGTTCCACGAGCGCCAGCACCATCGCGGTGAGGCGCTCCACCTGGCTCTCCAGGCGCCGGATGTCGTCCGGGCGTTCCGCAAACGTCACCCGCCTCGCGGGTGTGTCCTGCACGTCGACCTGCAGGGCCCGGGCGACCTCTTCGTCCCCCTCCGGTGTTCCCGGGAGCGGAATCCCCGAGGGGGTGCGCGGAGCAGCAGCGGAAGACGAGGCGGCGGAGGGGTCGGCCGCGGCAGCAGCAGCAGAGGTGGCGGCAGTCGAGGAGGCGTGGGCCGCCGCTGCGGCCGCGGCGGCGGAGAAAGCGGCGTAATCCGCCGAGTCCGAGTGCGCGGCGTCAGCGGAGCGGCCAGGCAGCCGAGGGGAGGGGCCTTCGTGGTGGGCCGGCGACACTGAGCGTACCAGCTCTTCGAAGTCCGCAGGGGTGGCCGTGGGCGCGGACGCGCACGCCAACCAAGCCAACACCCACTGCGCCGTCCCGCTCGGCGGCTCCTCGCCCCCCAGGGCCCCTAACAGAGACCTCAGGTACGCGTCCGCGGAAGCGCCGGCATCCCCCGCCAACCGGATAATCGGCCGCAGCCGACCATTGTCCGGACGAAAATCGAAAGCGACGGAACTTGGAGCCCCGTAGCCTGCTTCACCCACTCCACCGCGGCCTCCCTGCTCCACTTCATCCCTTTTTGTTCTTCGCCACCGTGTGTTGTTTTCTCACTCAGGACTTTTGACCAATAAAGTACAGAAACTGTAGCTTTTAAATCGTTCAAAAGCTGGCGCTTATGTAAAAAAATACTCGAGGGACTGCCTTGTGCTCATTTCGAAGGAGGCTAGAGGGGGAGAAAACAATACAACTACAAAGTGGGTCTTTTTTGTTGAACGCTTACGCGTTGTTCGCGGTGAAGGAAAAAAGGGACGGGACATCAGTCCCGACCACCCTCTTCACCCAACTCACCGCGCCCGACCTGTCGAGTTGCTTCGGCATTTTTGTTGAACGCTTACGCCCGCCACTAAACCCAGGGTTACCTGTGTTTCGTGTGGGCTACAGCGCATTTACCTCCTTTGATCTATCGCAACTGGCAGTCTCCTCAAGCATTTCCTACAAAGCAGGTGCTTATACAAAAAAAAAACGGAAGAACGTTGCCGGCGCAGAAAACCGGTCCAAGGCTCAGGGATGCGCAAAAATGTCGCTCCGCAGGAATCGACGGTCCATATGCGCCTTTGTTTCGCAGCAGCCGAACCCCAAGTGAGCACGTTTGAGACTCATCTCACCTGGTATTCTAGGGTTTGCGCCGCCTGTGCAGCCAACAGTTCTTAAAGCCCAGAGAGACATAAATTAAAGCAAACCATTTGAGCGAAGTAGTCGTCCATGCTGACCTCCGAACGGAGCTGGACGTGAGTGGACTTCGTGCACGTGTCGACCACCTCAGGGGCTGCCTTCGACTCCACGTGGATCTTGCCGGTAAGCATCCGCTTTGCTTCGTCGCTGGTTTTGAACTCTTGCTTCGCCTTGACCGTCTTCCGGTTGTAGTGGCACCGGGAAGACCGCAACGGTCCGCCGGCCGCCCGGAGCACGGGCGAAGGGGGTACGTACACGTGGTGAGCGGCTGCGTCGACGCTGCTGGCTTTGCTCTCGACCGATTCGACTGAAGACGCCGACGTGGCCCTCCGCCTTCGCTGCTTCGGAGACCCCTTCCGCTTGGTCTGCAAGCGCTGCAGCGTTTCCTCGAAGCGGGTAGTGTTGCCTCTCCAGCTGCTCACGTCCAAGGCAGTGCCCAGCCCGGAGTTGTCGTCCTTCGCCTTCACCCTCACGTGCTCCGTGGTGCCGTTCTCCTTCTTCCCGAGCCCTTTGCCCTCAGACCACCCCATCTTCTCCAGCAGCTTGAAGCCGAGTCGGTTCTTGTTCTTGCTCCATGTCGTGTTGTTCGGGTCGTGTCTGCCGACCTTCACCATCGTCTGTTTGCTTGCTTTCCCAACGACAGCACGTGTCAGACTACCCCCACCTGGACGTTGAATGGCAAGGTTTTACACGTCTGAAATCAATCCCAAAACCGTAACGACCGGATTTTTCTGCGTTTACGTCAAACTGCGTTGAAAGTTCGCACCAGCGAAGGCCTGGTTGCGCCAGTTCTTTGTGCTTTCACATTCCATCTAACGGGATTCGAGTTGTGTATCAAGAATACAACTTACAGGTGCTCGTTAGTCAACGTGGCAGACTAGTGAGATCGCGTGGCACTGATTGCGCCAATCGTGGTTGTTACTCAGACAGCCGTAATTGATGCTGAATGCGGCCGGCGCCAGGAAAGGACGGATCTGACAGGCCGTTTACAAGCACGAGGAGCTCTGAGGAATGCCTGCTCCACTGGAACCAAGCTTCATGTGCGTGTTCAGCGGTTCGCAGAGCTGCAGGAGGGGGCTTGGCGAACCTTGCGCCCGAGCTCTGCCACCTGCCGACTCAAGCTTCCCGTGCTGCGCTTGCCATTACCCATGCAGGAGAGAACTTTCCTCATGTGACTCACGCCCAACCGTTCAAGCAGCAGCAAACACGCTCTCCCGGGTGACGGGCCGCCGCCACGTTCGTAGCAAGAGAAAGCGGTGTCTTTCGTCTGCGGAAGCAAGCCGAGCAGTGCGCTCAGGAGCAGATTAGCTGGCACGTTCGTTGCATGTTGCTTTTACGAGGGGGAGACAGGCGGGCACCCCGAACCCAAAACGCATCGAGCTTCCCCGACCAACGTTGCAGGCGTTGGGCTCGCCCAACGCCTGTAATGACCTATTTTTGTTCAAGGCGGTGTGGTTTATACTTGTCCTGAAGCGAACATTTCCAGAACGGCTGGCTGCACCTGAGTTAAGGTTGTCCGAAGCAATAATTTGAACAGGATACTTCCTCGGGAAAGAGAGGAGTTTCTTCTCTTTACACGCAAGAACCTAACCCACCCAAGAAGATTGCGATGTGGCTGAGTTTTACTGGGTATCAGCGTACTGTTGGGGCTCGGAGTGAACGATGCCAATCGTGCATATTGTTAGTAATCTCTTCATCGGGGATCTGAATGTCGATCGCCCGTTGTTTTCGTTCGTCAGTGCAAGACCGCAACTCCGGAAACGCTCTCTTCTTTTGTCCATGTTCGCGTTCTGGCGAAACTGTCGCCACTGGTACTGTTTGTAGTTGCAACAAGTACGAGGTGCAAAGAATATGCGGAGGCACCGCCAGACGTTTACTTCGACAGAGGCTTCTCCAACTACATAATGGGTGAACGCTTTCACCCTGGAACCAAGTCCGGATGTTACCTCCTTTCGTGATTAAACCGGCGGCCTCCTCGAATGTTGCCTGCAAAACAGGTGCTTTCTTTTTGAGCAGGCCGGGTTTGGGCCCTCTTTTCAGGTAGATCGTTTTCCTCCCTTTTCACCTGGTATGTTTTTAGTAAGGGATCGCCATGTGAAGCACGGACATGTAAACTGTGACAGCGACATGATCGTCAACTATCTCTACAATTGTGGGACACAACTCGCCCTGTCTCGAAAAAAAATAGTACGGCGCTTTCTTTTGTTTGTGCGCACTATCGGAACTCACCTGCTTTGGTATGTTTCGTGCAGTACGCTGCCAACTACGAATTCTTAGTACCCGACAATGCATTGTTAACACACAAAAGAAGAATAGTTGATTCGCATTTTCTCAGAGGGGGTCGATTCTGCCCTTTCGGGTACGTCGGGAATCCCAATCGTGAGCAGCAACCTCAAAAGAGGTCTAGTCAACTATTCCCTGCAAGCTTGAGACACTTACAAAAAGAAGTACTCGAGGGCTGCCTTGTGCTGTTTTGTTGAGCGCGTGCGCCCGCCACTAAACCCAGATTTACCTGGGTTTCGTGTGGGCTACAGCACAATCACCTTCTTCTGCACATTCACCTTCTTCTGCACATTCACCTTTACCTTCTTCGAGATTTCGCAACTGGTAGGCAGCCTTCTCAAGTATTTCTCTACAAGCAGGTGCTTGTACAACAAAGGTTGGTGAATGAATGAATGGTACTACTGCGAGGGGAGGAAATCTCTACCCCGCCCCGAGCAAGCCAAGACGTGAATGCCACACTCGAACGCTACACACTACTCAACACGCTGGACTCAACTGTAGATCATTAGCGTGCCAGCTCCCCACTGTGAGCTGAACACAAGACATTCATGTAGATGCGCAAAGGGAACATCGTCGATCCCGTGCATTTCCCCCGCGGCACACAACAGCCTTTCCTCACCACGCTCACTCGTACGCGACGAGTCACGTTCGTCCCAGTGTGTGTGCGGCAAGGCGGCCGCATCTGACGGTTGCAGCACACGAACGAAGCCCCCAAATCGGCTCGAATGCAAAGGCTGGGTTCCCTCTATCCAACGGGCACGTGCCTCCAAGGTTTGGCGCATTCCTGGACTGTTTCTAGCGTTCTTTCTGTTTCTGTTTTACTTCGCCTCCAACCCCACGGGTCAAACTGCAATGGGCAGCGGATCTCGAGGACGGTATTCCCACCACCGAAAAAAGCGGGACATGCTCTAGACAAGCTCACAAATCTCAGTGCAGCGGGCGTGTACCGTTCGCGCTCGTGCACCGTTGTCAGAAAAGCCCCAGAAGGCCAAGCGATGTTCTTGGTGTTTTTCGTCACGAACGCCTCTCGCCAGGGGTGGCTTAGTTTAATGGTTCGGCAGCAATGTGTGCCTGGAGGGGGGTTGCACAACAACGTTAAGCCGGTCCATTCTCTCCTGATAGACCGTGGTAGTTTGGGTTAGAAAGCATGCAAAGCATGTGTGGCGATAATCTGCATCGCCGGCATCGCGGCACCGTGGTAGACCCTGGTAGAACAAAGAATACACCTCCACGCAGTTCTGGGGGTAGGAATGAGTGATTCACTGGTGATACACAGCGGCAGGCAATTCGATGCACTTCCAGGAGATAGGTATGAACCGGCTTAAACGTGCTGGTATAAGCCGGAGGGGTTCAACCTTGCGAAGTGCCAGATATTCGGCGGTTGCCGGCAAAGAATCCACTCGGGCCCCAGAATGGATAAAAACCGCCCTGCACCCGCCCTGGCGCAGTGGGAGATTCTTTGAGCGCCTCGCTCTGTCGTTTAACCTTCTTTTCCTTTTCGTTGGAGTGACCGTCGGAAGTGCAGCCGCAGCCAAATGCGAACTGGCCGCACTTCTTCCTTCTCTCCCGATATTTTTGCTTACTTCCTTCCTTTCTGGGATGGGCTTCCGAAAAATACTCTGGACGCCCACTGCATATTTTGACGGCAACGTGTCCTATCCGCAGCGTGTGTTTCGATCCTTTAAGCCACGGACCTTGGGATGGGGCTGACCATCCCAATGCAAAGTGGTGAGAAGGCCGACGCATGGTGCGAGGGTCATACGTTTCGGTTCTATTAGGGCGGGATTTCACCCTGGAACTAAAGGATTTGAGGTTGAGTACACTTATTGGGACCCGAAAGATGGTGAGCTATGCCTAGATAGGACGAAGCCGGGGGAAACCCCGTTGCGGTGTTGACGTGCATATCGTTCGTCAAAAGCTGGGTGTAGGGGCGAAAAGACCCATCGAACCATCCAGTAGCTGGTTCACTCCAAGGTTTCCCTCAGGATATAGCTAGAACCAGCCTGCATCCGCAACGCGTTGCGCGAGCAAGGGGCGAAGGGTGGGTTGCCCAGTGTTGTCTTTCGCTTCGAGATCCCGACCGTTTTTCACGTACTTCGCGTGCGGTCGCTCTCTCGGTATGTACTGGGGGTTCCTTCCCTTCCTTTCCTCCCTTCTTTCGCGTTTCCGACGATCCGAATCGTGTTTGGAGCCCGACTTCTGGTGTTTCCGACGAGTTCCTTCCCAGCATGGGAGCGGGTTCATCTGGTCCACCTACGGCTATGACGACGGGGTGACGCTGAAAAGCGGACGCCCAGTCTTCGTCATGTCGCCTTCTTTGGAACGGATGCTGACCTTCCCAGCGACCGGCGACGTCACTTTCGTCTCCATTTTCATCGACTCGAGGATGACCACCGTCTCCCCCGCGGAGACAGTGTCGCCGTCCTTCTTCAGCACTTTAAACACCTTGCCGGTGATGGGAGAGACGACCGGCCTGCCGCCAGAAGGCAGGGGGTGCCCGGGCGATTCTGCTCCCGCGTCGGCCAGTCTGAATTGAAGGTTCGTCTGCGTTGGCGGGCGCTGTGGTGTATGTGCGTTGTTTGTGGTTGACTGACGGGTTGCGCCGTGATATGGTTGACGTGGGAGGGTTGTCCTCACGTATTTTGGAGGGAATGATCCTTGCAACCTGCTGTGTACGCCCTCGTCTGCAGCACCACTGCAATTCGTAGGGTTCTCATTTAGCCAACTCTTTCCACACAGTAGTTAATTGACAACCAACTAGTAACTACATGTAAAAGGTGTCACGGGATAAGCTTCGTTTTCTGCGTACTCCCGCGGGAAGGTGCAAGATTTTCTCGATGGCCACAACACGTCTCCTCGAGACGACCGCCCGTCAGAACCAAGCTTCCCGGAGCCTCTTACTGGCACTTACAACAAAATCCAAACGTACGCCCACCACCTTCATCATCACCGCATAATATGTTGAGAGTAGCGTCTCAGCTCCACCAAATACGTACGCCTCCCGCTCGTGAAACGGGTTAATCTTCGAAGATCCGAAGACCCTATGGAATTAGCGGTTTGAGGCGTCAAAGACGGTGATTTCTGGCCACCCACGACCAAGGATGGGGTTCAGACATGTTTTTAGAGTTAAAGTTCGCTTGAAATTCCGGGGTTTTAAGGTCTCCGTGTGACCGTTCATGATTGGGTTCTCTTAGAGCAAGAAAGGGCTATGTGGTTACGGGTTGTATATTTAGTGCACGCTTTCGTTATGGGTTATGGCTAGCCATGTCCGGGACTGTTTGTGACCGA
Organism: Diplonema papillatum; assembly: GCA_030068145.1. Taxonomy (NCBI): domain Eukaryota; phylum Euglenozoa; class Diplonemea; order Diplonemida; family Diplonemidae; genus Diplonema; species Diplonema papillatum. Next base: position 47,913 of record JAPJBO010001023.1, read on the forward strand.
CACCAAGTACATTCCTTCGTGGAGTGTAGTCTTGGGCCCCCCACGTTCTACAAGTTGAGCAGGGGTTGCCTTGTAGCCCGTACCGGTCTGTTGTCCGCGTTTATATGTTTATATTTTTCCCTTGGATGGGTGTACAAAAGGCTAGCCAACAGGTAGGAATGCTGGAATTATCGGTTCCGGGCGAAAAGAAATGCGTAGTTTTGGTGTATTCTTTTGCTTTTCGTTGTCGACAACATTATTTACTTTCAGCGTCTTTTCATGCCTTTTAGTGACGGTATTTTTGGTTTTCTTTCTTTACCATGGATTTTCTGGACTTTGACTTGAAAAGGAGTCTGAGTGGTCCTCTCTACCGTCATACGAATGCTAATGAAAGGCATACCGTCGTGGGCTCGTCGCACGCAGCAGTAGCCGGCAGCAGCAGGGCGGGGATGTAGTCGAGGGAGATCTCGAGGCCGCTTTCCGCCGACGAGATGAACAGGTCGTCCACCTTGCACTCTGACGTCGAGTGTGAGACGAAGGTGAATGGGATCACCCGTGGCCCGAACGCAACGAAAGCCACGCTGCTGCCGCCGTCGCCTGGCAGCACTCGGGTGACCGACATGTCGGGAAACGAAGCGACCTCCTCCTGCGTTGCTGCGTTGGAAACTCGGACGCAAAAGCTGTCCTGGTCACCAGTCGTGGGCCCTGGAGTCACGGAGCAGACGAGCAGAACGTCATCACCGCCTGCAGCGGACCCCAAAGCCGGGAGGATGCCGTGCGTGCTGCGGAGCACGCGGAAGTGCTTCTGCTTGGGTCTGGCCCGTCGGGAAAGATTGCTGGTCCACCCACCGGGGATGTGCCGAAGGTGCTCCCTCGGGGCAGCCCCGGCCCCCCGCAGCAGCGCCGCGGCGGCCGCAGCCTGCGCGACCGCCAGGGTCGTGAGCAGGTGTGGGTGCGTGACGGCTGCGCGCTGGAGGCCCTGCAGGTTCTTCTCGATCCACCGCGTCGTGATGCGCGATGCGCCGTCTTCGGGGGACGAGCTGAAGTCCGGGTGCTTGAGGAGCGACAGGAGGAACAACTTGTTCGTCGTCAGCCCGAAGCAGACCGCGTTCGCGAGGGCCCGGCACGTGCGCCGCAGCGCGGCTTCCCTCGTGTCCGGGTCGTAGGCCACCACCTTCGAGATCATGTTGTCGTAGTATATCGATATGACGGCGCCCGAACACAGCGCGTCGTGGTACGCAACCAGCGAGTCACTCCTTCCCTGTAGGGGAAACGGGGGTTTGATGAAAAAGACCGGCCAACTTGAAAAGACAGGCATCTCTTGATGCGCAGTATGCGACTGTCTATGAACAATGAGAATATGGTTGAAACCGTAGTGCAGTGGTATCACCTGAGGGGGGTTGATGAGGAAGACCGGCCAACTTGAAAACACGGGCATCTCTTCTTCCCGGAAGAGATGTGCAATATACGAGTGTACGAACAAAGAGACAGTAACAGTATTGGCTAAAAACGTATGCGTGTGCAGTGGAGTCGCCTGAGGGGGGTAATCTCAGGGCCGCCTTGAGAAGCGACAGGAGGAACAGCTTGTTCGTCGTCAGCCCGAAGCAGACCGCGTTCGCGAGGCCCGGCACGTCCAATTAACTGGACAATTGGTCAAGCTGACCAAAATCTGGAAAAATCGGCAAAAATGGCCAAACTCTGGAAAAATCGGCAAAAATGGCAAAAATCTGGAAAATTCGGCCAAAAAGGCTAAAAATGACCGACGAAAAATTGGCCAAAATCCGGAAAAATAGGCCAGAATTGGCCAAAATCCGAAAAATCCGAAAAATTCCGAAAATTTGCTAAAAATTTGCCAAGTACACTTCCCTGGCAGAAAGTCCAATGAAATTGTTTGCCCTTATGGGACTAGTCCCCTGGGCACATTTTCAGTGGGAAGTACTGGGAAATGCACTTAGCAACGTTGTTGCAAATTCTTACCAGCAATTGTAATGCAAAATAGGGACTAGTCCTTGGAACTAGTCCCCTAAGGCACTTTTCCCTTTACAATAAGAATACCTCAGAGCCGCAACCCCAGTTGGGCCGCCAGGTTTATTTCCGGCCATCATTTTTAGAAATACGGTAAGTAAAGTTGAGTTGGAGCCTATGTGATTTACCTACTATGTGTGGAAAAGAATATAGCGGTGTTGGTACACTCTTCTGTTAACTTTCCTCGTAGCTCGCCGTTTCAGCAAACAATAAGAATCCCTCAGAGCCGCAACCCCAGTTGGGCCGCCAGATTTATTTCCGGCCATCATTTTTAGAAATACGGTGAGTAAAGTTGAGTTGGAGACTATGTGACTTACCTACTATGTTAGGAAAAGAATATAGCCGTGTTGGTACTCTTCTGTTAACTTTCCTCGTAGCTCGCCGTTTCAGCAAACAATAAGAATACCTCGGAGCCGCAACCCCAGTACGCCACGGTGCCTACCGTCGGCTGCAGGTTGATATCCTCCGCGTACAGGCGGGCTTGCACCGCGTGCCCTTGCGGCAGGTTTCCGTGCAGGATGCAGCCCTCGGCGTCGGCGGGCAGGCGGAAGGCCGGCCGTGCGGCGTCCAAGACGCACCGGCCGACGGCCGCGGGGAGGCCCAGCCCTTCGGCCACCAAGATTTGCAGCGCTACCAGGTCCGTGTTGGAGGTCAGCTCGGTGACCGTGTGTTCCACCTGCAGCCGGGTGTTCACTTCGAGGAAGTAGTACTCGTACGTGGCTGGGTCCACGATGAATTCGACTGTACCTGCATTTCGGTACCGCAGCGCGTGGGCGACCCCTGCCGCCGTCTCGCAGAGTTTTTTCCGGAGGTCCCGCCCGCGGTCGGACGCCGAAAGGAACGGCGACGGAGACTCTTCGATCACTTTTTGGTGCCGGCGCTGGGCGGAGCACTCGCGTTCGAAAAAATGGGTCGCGTTGCCACGGGCGTCGCCGAAGATCTGGACCTCGACGTGCTTCACCGCCTCTACGAACTTCTCAAGCAGCACGGCGCCGTCTCCGAAGGCCCGCTCACCCTCCGACACGGCCTTGTTCACCGCTGCTTCCAAGTCCTCCTCGCACGCCACCACCGAGATCCCTCTGCCGCCTCCACCAGCACTCGCCTTGATCAACACCGGGTATCCTACTTCGCCAGCCAACCGTGTGTACCCAGCGACGTCCGCAGGGTCGATGGGGCCGCCGGGAATCATCGGCGCGACGCCTTGCAGGGCGCGCTTCGCGGCTATTTTCGAGCCCATTTCGTCGATGGTGGCGCTGGTGGGCCCAATGAACACGAGGCCGGCGGCTTCGACGGCGCGGGCGAAGGCGCTGTTTTCGGAGAGGAAGCCGTAGCCGGGGTGGACCGCTTCGCTTTGGGTCTCGTGGGCGGCGCGGATCAAAGCGGCGGGGTTGAGGTAGCCCTGCGGGTCCGGGCCCAGGCGGTAGCTCGTCGTCGCCTCCGCCACGTGCGGCATGTCGCGGTCGACGTCGGTGAACACAGCCACGCTCTGGATGCCGAGCTTCTTGCACGCCCGAATCACGCGCCGTGCGATCTCGCCGCGATTCGCGACGAGAATCCGCTGCAGCGGCGCCATTGGAGGGGAGGAGAAAGGGGGAGGGGGTGACCTATGCGACGCACTTAATATACACATTCAGGCCTGACAACTGTATAGCATGCTCACGTGATCGCAGGCGCGTATTTTAGAGTGAAAGTTCGCTTGAATATCCGGAGTTTCAAAGTTTCCGGGTGGCCTTCTATCTATTTTAGAGTTAAAGTTCGCTTGAAATTCCGGGGTTTTAGGGTCTCCGTGTGACCGTTCATGAATGGGTTCTCTTAGAGCAAGAAAGGGTTCTATGGTTACGGGTTGTATATTTAGTGCACGCTTTCGTTGTGGGTTATGGCTAGCCATGTCCCTGTTTTGTTTACTTGCGCTTTGCCAAAAGTGCACTTTCCTTCAGACTTGCAATAGACACTCTCGCGCTGGCGCAGAAGCGAAACGGCTGTGGTTTAACTTACCGCTGAGAAGTGGCGGGTTCGCACTCCGCGCAAGCCACCTCATCGCCCTCACTGGTGAGGGCTGAATGGAAGCCGAGCCGGCGGCTTCGACGGCGCGGGCGCAGCCTGACAACTGAAAACCCGGTCAAAGGCCAGACCCGGAAACCCACAAAATACTACCTTGTCGCGCAAAGCCGTTGGACTTTGTAGAAGGAAGAGGCAAAGAACGCGGATGAACGGCATTGATGGCGCAAATGAGATTTTGCAGAGCAGTCGGAATACCTAGTTTTCGTGCCTTGCGTCCAAACGTGCTGCGTGCATCAAAGGAGGTCAGAGGAAGAGACTAAAGAAGCGCGATGCTCACACTGCACACAGCAGACACAACACACACACTACACAGCTCACAACACACATACACAGACACACACACATACACAGTCACTCACCTGGGGGCAGCAGTCTGCATTGCTGATCCACAGACAATTCGCGCCAGCTCTCCATTTGTAACCCACCGTGGGCAAGGCGATAAGCCATCCTGCGTGGATAGGAGAAGGGGCGTGCCCAGGGGCAAAGAGCGTCACTGGCACAAGGACAGCAGCCAGCATGCATTGCAGCTTGCTGCGCATGGCAAGGTGAGCCGCCCACTTCGCCAAGGGAGTGATTGTGCACTACCCGAGAAAAAGAGGCAGCACGCGAAAACAAACATGTGTTCACGCACACAGATCGCGTTCACGAGAGTGGTTTCGCAGTTGCTCACGTACTCGCGCTGCAAGACAGGTGAAGGAGACCACAGGAAACGCGATACAACCGCTACGCGATACAACCGCTACACGATACAACCACTCTGTTGCTTTCTGAGCGTTGCGTGACACTCAAGGGAACAGCAGCCTCCTTCCCTCAGGCGTGTCAATGTTGACCCGAAAGGAAGCTGGCACTTGAAGGCACTTGGGTTGAGGGTACAAAGAAACGGGGGGTCCTGAGTACGGAGGAGGCTCGAAGTTCAGAACCTGCGTGAAGCCGTGCGAAGGAGCCGTGAGGATAGCGGAAAAGCTCTCTCGGGCGCAGCGACTTCAGCTGCAGGAGGGGGGGTGGGGAGGGGTTGCAGGAATTCGTTCACGTGCTTGGAAGAGTCATGTGCTCAAAACTACACTGGTCCCATCTGCACCGTGTTTCGGTCCTTTGAGCCACGGGCACGTAACGCGGACCATCATCAGCGCGGAACCTGAGTGTCTGCAGACAGGACAGCGGTGTGAGTCGGGACAGTCTTAGTCTTAGTTGAGGCGTCGACTGGGACGAATCACCCAATAAGCCGCTGAAGGATCCTTTTTCTCACCCGTCTTCGTCTCCGTGCTTGGTGCAGGTTATTTGCCACGGCTCATCCGGCGAGAGAGATGTCCAGTATTTCAAACCGAGCCTCAGTTGCCGGATCAGAGACCACTCAGCGCTTTCTGGTGTCGATCTTGACGAATCATCCGAAATCCGAAGGAATAAACAGCCCCTTCAGTCCTCCTCTTCGTCCGAGTCCAGTCGCCTGCCCGTGCGCTTGTCCCGGCGCTTCTTCTTCTTCGACGTGCCGGCTCGGGTGTCCTCCGTCTTTTTCACGGCGGCCTCGTCTTCTTCCTGCTGCTTCAGCAGCTCGGCCTCTCGTTTTTTGGTCATGCGCCGGGCGAGGATTTCTTCCATGTCCAGCTCCTCGTCCGAGTTCTCGTACACGTCGCCGAAGTCGGACCCGAACAAGTCGTCGTCGGAGCATGCGTTGAAGTTGGGGTCTTCCTTCATGAGATCGAGCTTCTGCTGCTCGTCCTTCCGCCGCTTCGCGGCGAGCTTCAACGCCGCGCGGGAGGACAGGAAGTCTTCTTCCTCGTCGTCCGCGCCCCCCTCAGCCGGCGCCGCAGCCTGCTGCTCCTGCTGCAGCTGCTGCTTGGCTTTCGCCTTCGCAGACGGCCCCGCGTCCTTGACTTTCCCGCGCTTCTTGCCCTTCGCGCGCCCGCCGCGCGCCTTCTCGTCGTCTTCCTGCGAAGCGGCGTCCCCGTTGTTGCTGTTGTTGTTGTTGTTGTTGCCGTTGTTGGCTTCATCGTTGGACCCGGCGCCGTTCTGCGCCTTTTTCTTGTCCTTCCTCTGCGCGCGCTTGGCGGCTAGCTTCGCCGACCGCGACGCCGGCTCCTGCTGCGCTTTCTGCGCCCTCTCGCCGGGCGACTCGTCTGCCCCACTCCTCACCAAGTGCTCGCCGTCGTCCTGCTCCGAAATCGTCGCGAACGAACTCGCGGGGGGGCGCGACGCCAGCGCGTCGTAGTTGAGCTCGCCTTCTGCCGTCCGAGACACACCGTTGGCCAGGACCTGGAGGCTCCACTCCGAGCCGCCCGCCGACACGATTTCGTCGACCGTGCGGTACGCATCTGGCGGGATAAGCAGATCGACGGTCTGCACGTCGTCGTCGTGCGCAGTTGGCTGGACGACCTTCACTATGTCCGCACCTTTGATCTCCGCGAGCGCCGTTTTAAACGCCTCGAGCTGTCCCACCAGCAGCGTCGCGCGGAGGAGCATGGGCGCTCGTTCGATGGCGAGGACGGATTTCAGCACTTTAATGGCCTCGAGCGCCTGCGTTTTCGCCGACTTCCGCGGGATCGGCGTGAACCCCACCTTCTGCAGGGAGCTGTGGATCATGGCCGGCGGGTACGGGCGCCGCGACTGCGGGTGGACGGTCCGCTCGGAGACGAACGTCACGATGTCGTTGAGCATCGCATCGACGCCGGCGGTGCGCTCCATCTCGTTGAGCTGCATCTCGCCCCGGTCGAGGATCAGCTTGCACGCCGCCCGCTCGAGCTCGCTGTCGGGCATCGCCTTGCTACCGGGGATCTTGGGGCCCAGGTGCTTGCGCACCTCTTCGATCTTCGCGAACATGCCTTGGTGCACGTTCGTGAAGACCCGCTCGATCTGCAGCACCTCCTCGATGTCCTTCTCGACCCCTTTTCGGTAGCTTTGCGCCTTGTTCCGGTAGCAGGCGACGACGAACTTGCAGCCCCTGTGTGCGGGTGTGTTGGCCAGTGAGTACTTCCTTGAACAAGATATCTCGGCTGACGAGGATTATCTTGCGCAACGTGCGCATGTGGCACAGATAGCGTGGCTCAGTGTGACACAGCCTGTGGGGAACAACGCGTGGCAGTGTGTGTCAGCACAAACTCGCACAACAACGTGTAACACAACAACGTGCAGCACAACGTGCAGCACAACGTGCAGCACAACGTGCAGCACAACGTGCAGCACAACGTGCAGCACAACGTGCAGCACAACGTGCAGCACAACGTGCAGCACAACGTGCAGCACAACGTGCAGCACAACGTGCAGCACAACGTGCAGCACAACGTGCAGCACAACGTGCAGCACAACGTGCAGCACAACGTGCAGCACAACGTGCAGCACAACGTGCAGCACAACGTGCAGCATAACGTGCAGCACAACATGCAGCACAACGTGCAGCACGACGAGGCGCTGTGCTAGGGAAGTCCGCTTGTTGATGAACACAGTGCACGCTAGAGACGGCTTGCTTCACCGTATATTTTATGCTGCCTGAGGCAGGGGGCTCGTGGCCTCCGTAAAGTGTAGTTGTTGTGCGTTCGTGAAAAAGTGTACACATAGTGACAGCATACCCGGCTTTCAGTTTAACGGTAGACACGTTGTCATGGCGCTGTTGATTCGACGGCAGAGTTTGCCGGCTCATTGTCAGCGATTCTTCGCCTCTCGACGGCCTTGCCTGGAAAGCTCGGTCGACTTGCTGTTTCTTTCTCTTTGTTCCTGGGGTAGTTGATGAACCATTCAACTTCCCTTAGCGTGCTTTAAAAATCTCGGGTAGTACAATACCTCAAACCTGACTGGGCGGTGAGTTCGGGTACTGAGGTGCAGAATGCATCGGCCTCGAAGGCATTGGTGCTGGACCCATCCACCCGGTTGTGGCAGCAGCCAGTTCGAACTTTGCAAAGGACTCATGAAATAAGAAGGGTTTTAGCCTAGAGGCCTTTCGTGTTATTCTGCAGATGCATTGAGCTATCTTTGTGTGTATGCTTTCAGTCGTCTTCTTGACCGTGGTTGAGTGAAAGACTGGCAATTGAGATTGGTATTCGTAAGGCGAGACCGCTAAACACCCGAGGGTGGTCTTTCCCGCAACGAGGCGATGCATCTCCGCTCCAGTCCGACCTCGACCGTTTTTGCAAACACGACGGTTAGAACCCCAATCGGATATCGCTCGCATCGGGAAGGTGACGCCACCCACCTGGACAAGGTGTCCTGCCTGCTGCCTAGTAGTAGTTTGAACTTGTTATGCAGCGACAATCTGTGACGACAGACTGCATGTAGTAGTAGTACCTGTCGTCTGCCGAAGCAGCCGGAGACAGCAGGCGCAGGGGGCAGGTCTTGCTTTACTTTTCTCTTCTTCATAGAGACCCGCCCGGCATCCCCACTTTCCAATCACTGTCGAGGAAGTTTGTGCCTATTGTGATGAGGTGGTTGCCCAGGCCCCCACGAAGCCTTATACACAACACGGCTACAACACGAGGATGCAGCCCTGCATAGGTGTACACTCAGCCATCAGGTCATTGGCTGCTAAGCACCCCCCGACCGGTCGATTTGCTATTCGCCGGGCGGAGCAGTCAGCACTTGTTCCTCGTCGCATCAAGTACATGATGCTGGCGGTTGGGGGATTATTCGGCGACCGCGACTCAATTAAGGTGCGGTCAACAGTGTCGCCACGTGAAAGCCCCCCATGACACCCCAAGCCTCCGACCATTTTGCAAATGACGGTTAGACCCCAATCGGATATCGTTTCGGCTTCGCTGACGTCGTGAGATGTCACTAGATTGGTATGGCTCAGAGCAAACGGGGTGAAATTCTGGGGAGGAAACGAGGCTGCTCTGTCCAGCCTCCGTTGCGTACGCTTTAGGAGTTCCAAAGGAAGAGAAGAATAAAAAGAAAAGGAATAAGAAAAAAAAAACAAAAGAAAAACAACCCAAAGGAGAAAGAAACGGCGCGCGCAGCGGTTGCTGGCACACAATCGAAAGACACAACAGCTCTCGATGGCAGGTCCGAGACTCAGCGGCCAGCGGCCGCCAAGGATCCAGCCACATGCGGCTGCCACCGACGTGGTGTGTACGTCTGTACGGTTGAAGAAACGGAAGAAACAAAGAACGGAGAAAAGACGGGCAAATTCCAAATTTCTGAAGGCAGCTTTGTTGAACGAGAGAAAAAAAGGGGTTGGGGGGCAAAATCAAGACATCAACGGGCACGCCAGAAGAAAAAATACACGAAAAAAAGAATAGGCGTGTGTTTGTTTGTACGGATTAGCCTGATAGTGATTGATAGTGAGTGAACATGATCGTTAGGCTAATCTCTTCCCAAACACGCTGCCAGCGTTCTCTTTCGTGTTTACAAAGCATTGTTAGTACGAAAAATGCCTGTACTCATCTCGAAGGAGGCAAAACGCGGGGTTGGGTAGTGTATACTGGACAATTCTGCCGAAATTTTGCTCCGAAAATCCCTTCTGTGAAACAGTACTGATTGGGGTGGGAGGTCGCTGGGGAAACTGGTTGGAGGTACACAATACTGTACCTTCCAGCTTGACCGAGTTTGAGCTACAGCCCTGCAGTACTGCTAAGAACAAAGAAAGAACATTTCCGGAGTTGGGGCTTGCACTGATAAACGAAGCAACGGACGACCAGCATCAACTTACCCCCAAAAATGATGAAAATGATAAGGCAAAGTTTCTTGTTCTTCGTGCGTACAGGGTATAAACCTCTCCGGGGGAGTTTCCTGTATTAGCACTTTTTCGTTGGCTTCGTTTTCTCTTTCATGTGCAACCGTTATTCCGGAAATGTTCCGTCAGTACAGATGTACTATTAAGAAATACTCGAGGGACTGCCTTGTGCTCATTTCGAAGGAGGCTAGAGGGGGAGAAAACAATAGAACTACAAAGTGGGTCTTTTTTGTTGAACGCTTACGCCCGCCACTAAACCCAGATTTACCTGTGTTTCGTGAGGGCTGCAGCACATGTACCTCCTTTGATCGTTCCCAACTGGCAGTCCCCTCAAGCATTTCCTACAAAGCGGGTGCTCATACAAAAAAAGAACGGACACAAGAACTGGAAAGGCGCGAGGACGCCCACCTCGGCTCCTGGGGCCTGGGACCGTGTTGCAAGAGGGAGGGGAACGTTGGTTTTCTGCTTGGGTCCCTGCCGCCGGGAAACGCCGCCTCCCGACAAGAGTTTAGAGGCCCGAAAAAAACTTCGGCCCGCGCAACTCTGACGATGGGTTGCTGCTAGACTTGGTCACGCAATTAGGGTACATGTGTGTATCTGTGGGTGTGTACTATCCGAAGAGGCCCAACCTTCGGTTTGGTGAAACGGACAGAAGAACTGAGCTGCCTTCGTATTTCCTTCATTTTCAAGTCCACTGCCGCGTCTTTTTAGTCTCAGGTGCTACCATTCGACCTTCACCCTTTGAATTGTTGATCGCCGGGTATTTGGGGGGGGTTGGGAGAGTCCTTTCAGTCGATAAGCGAGCCAGTACTGTGTCGGATGGGTACTGCAGAAGAAGCCCGTCAGGCCTCGTAGCTTGGGGTGGGGGGTTTCAGATGCTCGACTATCGCAGTCGCTCTTGCCTGGAGTGCCACAACAACAGGAAACTGATCGATGTCCGGGCTTTCGTGAAGTTGCGTTGGTATGACGGTCATTTTGACAGAGATGCTTCTCATTTCACCTTTCGAACACGGCTGTGACGCACTTGTTCTTGCCAGACGCCAGCGTCTGGCTCTGTTCAATTCGTGTCGCAGTTGTTGGGTGGTGGTGACAAGGGATCGGACACGCAAGCGTGCTTCGTCACTTCACCGGAGTAGGTTCCCCCCTGCCCTGCGTTGCTGGGGAGACATCGGCACGTGCGATGAGCCTTTTGCTACGTGGGCTCGCTCGGGAAGAATCACTTGGCGCGCCGCGCTTGCAATCGTTGCTGGTAGCTAGCGACAGGTTCGAAATCAGAAGGCTCGCTTCCTTTCCCCCCGTGGGTGAGTCCATGGTGTGCCAACCGTTGCAAGTCCTTTCATCGGAACCACATTGGGATAGAGGAATGACGCATCAACAGTCCCTTGGCTGGGTGGGTCACGAAGAATTAGAACTCTCCGACGAAAAGATTGGGACGTGAAAGCAAGCTGTGGGGGACGGAGGGTTGGTCCAAACGTTGGAAACGGCAACCTTGGCTGTGAGTCCGGTCGGCTGCCAAGTACCTCACGGTAAGGGTAAAAGCTTACACGATCTCCAGCCTCGGTCTGAAAGCATGGCCTAACGATCCTCTTCCCATAGCTCCGCTCGCCTCGGCCACGAAATACAACGCACAAGAGTCACAACGGTTGCCATGCAGAAAACAGCAGTTATTCCGGTTTTGTGTGCAGCTAGCTCGTCGGGCAGCACCAGATCCGAAGTGCCACCGCAGGAGCGACCGGGGCTGGATGCATGGGGCACTGGAAATTCACGCCGACACGGAGCGTCGGCGCACTCTCCGCACCACGTGGTTTGCCGCAAAATGGAGGGGAGGGCCGGGGGGATCTCTCGCTGTGTGCCTCAGCCTTTTTTCACTGGTTCTGCTGGAGAAGCCGCGCAAGAGCCTCCGGGTTCATCAGCAGCGCCTGCAAACTCTCGAGCTCCTCGTTGCGTTGCTGCTGTTGCTGTTGCTGCGGCTGTTTGTGTGTTGGGTGCAGTGGTTTTCCGCTTAGCCAACAAAAAGGAAATTGGTTGGCTAAATATTATCACGGTTCACAAATTCACAAAAAGAGGTCAAAAAACTTTCTCTCGACCGATCTCTTAGCAGGGTCGGCAGGTTGTGGCTTCCGGCTTGGTGTAGAACAGGGTTTGGGTTTGTGAGCTTGCTGTAGAACTGTGTGTAGATGGAATTCCTGTGGCAGCCAAAATTTTCGTGGAAAGAAGTTTTTAGGCGAAAAACTATATTTTTTAGCCGCACAGGAAAAACACTGGTTGGGTGGGTGTTCGAGGAGGATGAGGGCCATTATTGAGACACGAAAACTGTTCGACACAACGTAAGATTGCCAGTGACCGTACTTACTAATGATTCCAAGTTTGATTGGCGCCTCCACTCCGGACCCTACCTATGTACTTGGTAAGTGACGTGGGCTAGTACTTTCATTAGGTGACCCTATCCTGCGTATTAGTACTTTCACTGTGGGTAGGTGACCCTACACTATGTACCTACTTCCACTGTAGGGTAGGCGACTCTACCCGATGCCACACACGTCAGACCACCATCATCGTGGACACAGGGGCCGAGATTCATGAGCTCCGCAGCTCGTTGCTGTCGATGAAGGAGTTGCCAGTTGCCAGCCATGGTTTCGGACACTTGTGCAAGGCTATCACCCCGCGACCCGAGAAAACGTCATTTGATTACCTTTATATTAACCCGTCACTCGCTCGTGACAGACACACGATATCTATCTCCTTCAAACTACTAAAAAGAACAAAGCAAACAGACCTGCTGTTGTTGCTGCTGTTGCTGTTGCTGCTGTTGCTGCTGTTGCTGGCGTTGCTGCTGGAGAAGAGCTTGCTGTTGCTGAAGAGCCTGCAGCTGCGCCTGTTGCTGCTGGAGGAGGAGCTGCTGCTGCTGCTGCTGCTGTTGTTGCTGCTGCGCCTGCTGCTGGCGGGCCTTCTGCGCTGCTTGCGCGGCCGCCAGCTGTGCTTGGGCTTGTGCCTGCTCCTGCACGTAGCGCTGTTGGAGCATTTGCACCTGCTTCCCAGCGGCAGCTTGCTGAGCCTGGGCTTGAGCCTGTGCTTGAGCTTGGGCTTGGGCCTGGGCTTTAGCTTGTGCTTGAGCTTGAGCTTGAGCTTGAGCTTGAGCTTGAGCTTGAGCTTGAGCTTGCTGTGCCTGCTGTTGTGCCTGAGCCTGCTGTACTTGTGCTTGTGCCTGAGCCTGGGCCTGGGTTTGCTGTTTGTGGGCATCTTGCGCTTTCTGCATTAGCGACAGGACGCTCTGATTGTTGGATCCCTGCTGCTGCTGCTGTTGTTGCAGGAGCTGCTGCTGCTGCGGTTGCGGTTGCGCCTGCGGCTGGTGCGGCTTTCCTTTGCCTCCACGACCTTTCCCTTGCGGCGATTGTGACTGCCCCCTCGCCTTCTCGAGCGTCGTCTGTTGTTGACATTGAGAACGGGTATGTCACACTGAACATGTTTTGTGGGCTCTCCAGTGGCTTTCAATTCTGGACCGACTTTTTCACTAACTACTATTTCTGGTACAAGATTCGTGTGCACCAATCGACAACACACCAACTAGTACCAACTGAGGGCAACGTGACCAGCACACAAAGAATCACTGGCGCAGTTGAATTGTTTCTACGTATATGCGTTTTCCCCTTTCTTCTGTAGGGACATGAGTCCATTGCAGAGCAAAGCGCGCTAGTAGCGCGCTGGGCCACATCGCTGCGATCAGAGAGCGATTGCCTTCTTTCCTCAGATTGGCCGGTCGATAACTACTTTGATCGCAGTCGATGGCCAAGGCTGCGGGGACAACGACCGACTGCTTCCTCACACTCGATAACCACATACTGTTGTTAATGGCCGTCTCTTTTATCAGACTTTTTTGTCAACAAGCTGTCTAGCCCACGGTGGAAAACCAGTATTTGAGAGTAAGTGAGTCAGTCCACCCCGCCAGCAGGGGACCGGATCAGTGAGGGAACTGGCACGGTGTCTGCTTGATCACTTGGGTTTCAACGAAGGCACGTTGCAGGCTTTCCCTGCTCGCGACATAGAGGAGGTTGCTGCCCCACCTGCCTGATCCGCCGGAAGTCCCGCGGATTCTGCCTTCTCTCCATGCGTATTTGTAGCGGACCCCGTACATGACGCACTAGTTATGGGGGTTCACACACAAAACAAATAAGTGACTTTATATCCCGAACCGGGATATAAGGGCGCCAAATTCTTTTGAACCGGGATATAAGGGCACCAAATTTGTTTTGGACCCAAGATACTGGGGCCAAGAAATTCGAAAAAAGTTCGAAGAAAGTTCGAGAAATGTTCGAAAAATGTTCGAAAAATGTTAGAATTTGGCCAAATTTCTTTTCAGAATTTTGGTCCCCCTTTCTAGCTTTCATTCGATACGTTTTGCAGTAGTCCCGCAAATACCCCAGCAGATCAAACGGGAATAGAATGTGTGCACGCTTATCCGTCTCTTGACTTACTATGCCGTGTTGTGAAAGCTGTCGAGGGGCCCCTCCATAGGTTCTCGCATAATTCGTTCGCCTTTGTAACACTTATCCGTTTGTAGTAAGCTTCGCAATTGTTATCTTGCAATATCTAACCAAATGGTGGTGGCGGATTTCCGCGCTCGTGCGCAAGACACGGTCGCGGTAAACTGTTACAAAGTCTTCGGCTTTCAGATCCGGATACGCCTTATGCAACATGATAGTTAGAGGCCAGTTGAAGGATACCCGTGTGCAGCGTTCGAAAGAGTTTGCGTATCTGGAGTCTTAATTTTTTGGGGGGGAAGGCCCTTTTGACCCTGTTTTTTTTGAGAAGATCTTTGAAGCAGCCCAAAGATATTCGTCGATTCCTGATATTCATCCAGCGTAATTGTTGTCCAGATTACTGCCGTGAGAAGGAGTTCCAAGTACATGCTGTCAATTCTGTCTGAGTGCGCGACGCAGTTTCCGATAGCCACCGCGTGCCTTCTGTGCCAGGGGTCGGATACGTTTACTTGCTGACCGGTGCTAAGGTTGTTGAAGGCCCACCTATCAGCCTGAGTGCAGCTCCACAAGATTTGTTTCGTTAAAGCAACTCATGATCACTTCGGTGTGAGGGATTAGTCCGGCTAGAAACTACTTGTGGGCGCCTGCTCCGTTGCGTGGTCTTCTCTCCGTACAGTGTTCCACGTCTGGAAGGTCCTTGCGTTCAGTTCGCTGCGCTTCCTGTGGGCACAAAGACAGTTGATGACTTCAGGAAGAAATCAGCCATTCTTGCGTAATGTAATGAGGAGAGCTGCCACCTTGGGTTGTTAGCCTACCGTCCTCCCCGGTTCTGGGTTCGGTTCCGAGTTCGGTCTCTATCGGATTGGAAGGTTTGGTTTTGGGTTCGGTTTCAGGTTCGGTTTCAGGTTCGGTTTCAGGTTCGGTTTCAGGTTCGGTTTCAAAGCCGACCCCAAAACCGAACCCTTGTGGACCCAAAAATTTGGACCCAAAATTTGGACCCAAAAATTTGGACCCAAAAATTTGGACCCAAAAATTTGGACCCAAAAATTTGGACCCAAAATTTGGCAAAATTTGGACCCAAAATTTGGACCCAAAATTTGGACCCAAAATTTGGACCCAAAATTTGGACCCAAAATTTGGACCCAAAATTTGGACCCAAAATTTGGACCCAAAATTTGGACCCAAAATTTGGACCCAAAATTTGGACCCAAAATTTGGACCCAAAATTTGGACCCAAAATTTGGACCCAAAATTTGGACCCAAAATTTGGACCCAAAATTTGGACCCAAAATTTGGACCCAAAATTTGGACCCAAAATTTGGACCCAAAATTTGGACCCAAAATTTGGACCCAAAATTTGGACCCAAAATGTGGACCCAACATGTGGACCCAAAATGTGGACCCAAAATGTGGACCCAAAATGTGGACCAAAATTTTGGACCCAAAATGTGGACCCAATTTGCACCTGCCCTAAAAACCAAAACAAATTTGGTGCCCTTATTCCCGAACCTCATCAAATATAACTTGTTACGACATAACTAGTGATTTTCACAAGTTATGTACCTTACTAGGGCGTCGTGTAGAAGGTCAAATCATAGCGGGAGCAGTTGGAAACGCCTTCCCCCTAACTACTCCACCATCAGGGGCACCAGCAACAACTAACGGACTTGCGAACTTGTTGTTACGAAAGAATGTCTGTTTGAATCACTAACTGCGGTCCACCTGCTGTTGGTCCGAATTGAAATTCCGATGTGTAAGAAACAGAGTGCTGAGCCAATTCACCTCCCCCCTGAATAACGACCTAAGCTCGATTCCGCGGTGATTGCACTCCACAGCACTCTCACTGCGATGCAGATTATCGCCACATATTCTTTGCAGTCTAAATAACACTCGACAACAGTCAAACCAGGACACGGGGTGACTTGGCTCAGCGCCAACGGGCTGTGGAACGCATACGAGCCGGTTGTTCTGCCAGGAAGCCTGCGCGACCTGCACCGAGGCTTCGTGCGGCTGCGGGGCGGGCAGGACTTTCACGACTTTGCGGGCGAGCAGCGGGTGCGGTTGCGACTGATTCTGCTGCTGCTGCTGCTGCTGCTGCTGCTGCTGAGTTGGGGCCGCCGAAGACGCCGCCGGTTGAGCCTGCTGCTTCTGCTGCTGCTGTTGCTGCTGCTGCTGCTGCTGCTGTTGTTGTTGTTGTTGTTGTTGTTGCTGCTGCTGCTGCTGCTGCTGCTGCTGCTGCTGCTGCTGCTGCCGTCGCTGCTGTTGTTGCGCCGCTTGTTGCTGCTGCTGCTGCTGCTGCTGCTGCTGCTGCTGCTGCTGGCGCTGTTTTTCTTCGAGTTCCTTCTGCTTTTCCGCGGCGGCGGCGATGGCGTTTGCGGTGGCGATGGCGGAGTCGGAAGCGGCCTTGGTCTCGCGGATGGCTGTCGCCAGCTGCGCGAGGGTTTCTTCCATCTTCTTCTGATGCGCGATGAAGCTCGCCTGCTGGGAGTTCGTCACCGAGTCGGTGTCGGACCTCTGCTTGCTCAGGAGATCCTGCTGTATTTGAAGCATGGCCATAAGCGCCGTGTTGGCTTCTTGGTGCTTGGTCGACTGTTCCTGCTGCGTCTGTTTGAACTCCAAGAAGTTGTTCAACACCTGCCCCAGGGTTTCGCGGTCTTGCGCGTGTTGCGCAGCCTGCGTCTTCAGCGCAGCCAGCTCCGCTTGGATGCGCTGCAGGTGGTCCTCCGCGGACGAGTCCTTCTGGGTAGACTTGCCCTGCTGCTCCTGCTGCAGAGCGCGCAGCTCGCGCAGGGCCGCCTGCGTCTGGGAGAGCAGCCGGTGGTACTCCTTGCCTTCCTGCGACGGCCCGTGCCTCCCGCCCTTCTCGCCTTTGCCGCCGTGCTTTCCCCCTTTGCCCGAGCGGGGCTGCTGCTGCTGCTGCTGCAGTTGCTGCAGCTGCGGGGTTTGCGCCGGCGAGAAGCCCTGCCCGGCGGCAATGGCGTCCTGCAGGTTCCCGAAGCTCGCCGCCGCCGCGCCGGCGGCGCCGAAGGCCGCGGGCGTGACGAAGCCGGAGGACGGGTTAACCAGCTGCTGCGCGGTCGTGCCGCCACCGGACAAACCACTCAGCAGGCTGTTCACCGACGACTCGTTGCCGTACGCGGGCGTCAGCCCGAACGACGAGCTCGAAAACGCGAGGTTCGACGCCCCGAGGGAACCCAGCGTACCCAAATCGCCTGCCATCGCGGGGAACGACTGCGCCGCGGTATTCCACGTCCCAAGCGCCCCGCCGAGGCTGGTGCCGAAGGATGTCGTGTCCAGCGTGTTCGAAGCCGCGTTGGAGGTGAACCCGGCGCTCGGCAAATTCGGGAACGACGAAAGCGACAGCGCCGACGACGAGGACGACGAGAACCCGGCCACCGCGGAAGGGTTGCCGAACGCCGAGAAATCGAGCAAGCTGGCATTACCACTCCCCCCCGCGGCCGCCGCGCTGCCGCTGTTGGCGGCGGTGGGCACGACGAGGCCGAGGGTGGTCATCAGCTGTCCCGGGTCCGCCGCGAGCCCCAGCCCCGAGCTCGCGCCGGTCGGGTTGGTCAGGGTGAGGTTCTTGAAGTGGAACCCGTCGTCGCCCCGCTTCTTGCCCTGCTTCCCGCCCTTTCCGCCGGACTTGCCGCCTTTGCCGGCGCCCTTGCCACCTTTTCCGGATTTGCCGCCTTTCTGACCTCCCTTCGAGTAGTCTTTGCCCTTCCCCGCCGGCTTGCCGTGTGGGCGGGAGTCCGGGTACGGGGTTGACAGCGCGGAAGGCATGGGCAGGAAGGGTTCCTTGATCCCGCCGATTTGCATTAGAGGGGTGCCGGAGGTGATGTTGGCCGCGGTGGTGACGCCTGCGGCGGTGGATGGGGTGAGGGTCGCCATGGCTGGCGACGGCCCGGGCCGGGGGAGGCTTAAAGCGGCGGGGGTAGCCGCTGCGGGTTGGGCGGCGGCCGGGGCTGGTGCTGCTGCGGCGGCGGCGGCGGTCACCTGCGCTTCGGCGGCGGCGGGTGCGGGGGTTGCGGCGCCGGCCGCGGCGGCGGCTGGCTGCTGCTGCTGCTGCGCGGGGGCAGGGTTGCTGGCTTGCGCTTGGACTACTGGCGCGCCGCGGCCCCTGCCCCTGCCTGCCGACTGCTTCCCGACCGGAGCGCCCCTTCCTCGTCCTCTTCCTCGCTGAGCCGAGTGCGGCTGTTTAAATGGTCCGGAGTGTGCGCGTGCGTGCGTGTGTGTGTGTGTGGTGGCGGGCGGGGGCTCTATTGAAAAGAAAGTCCTGCTTATGAAGATGATTTGTGTTTCCCGGTAAAACTCTCAGATTATTTCATTACGCGCCTGTTGCCTAGTAAGTTGCAACAGTTGCGGCGTGCACGCGAGGAGTCTTGAAATAGGACTCGAAAGTGAGGATGGGTGCTTACGCCAACAGCTATTCAAGCCAACACGGAAATGAAATTTCCAAAATCCTCGGGTGAGAGATGTATCGTATCACTACAAGACAAGCAGGGCCAAAAACTCCGTAGCAATACGACAACACACGGCAAGATAAACGAAAGCATCGAGCTGAATATTTTTCCCCACCCCTTTGAAGGGGAGTCGCTGGATTCAAAGGCAGCGTCTTCGGCAACGCGAAACCGACATTTGGAGTAAACGTTTCGCTTGAAACTTCGGGATTTTAAAAGTCTCCGCGTGGCCTTTTGGCAATATCCATTTTGTTGTTGTCGCGTGGTGCTGTTGTTTTCCCCCTCCCACGGTTCAGGCGTTGGGCCATGAACGTAAACACACGCGCACACCTCGCCCGCAACACCCTTCCGCTTCTGCAACGCGATCTGCTCGTCGAGCGACACGCCTAGCTTCCACTCAACTTCTTCAGGAACGCCAAGCTGCGCCATAAACCGGCGGCGGCGGTCGGCTCAACTCAGGGGGGGCCGACGGAGTTAGCGGTGGGGATGGGGGCACAGTGTCCTCCACAGTGTAGGCTCTCTCTCTCTCCCTCTCTCCCTCTCTCTCTCCTCTCCCTCCCCACCCGCGCCCCACCCCCTTACAGGAGTTCCCGCTGCGTCTTCCCGACGCGCGTGCTGCTTTCCCTGGAGTTGCGAGCCCGGAGCTTCTCACCGTGGTGGACGCCCTGCTTTCTTTCTTTTTTCTTTAACGCACCCAAGTCCGCACGTTCCCAACCCAACCTGCCTCGGCGTGTGCGTGTGAGAGAGTTGAATGCGGTACGGAGAACCCCGTTGTCAAGTGAGCGGTAATGTCGTCTGCGCAGTTTCGGCTCGCGTGCGCTCGACAGCTCTGGTCATCGAGAAATGCCCTTACCTGCTCCGTCGTCTCATCCGTGCTCGCTTGCCTTCATAATACTTGCGCTTTACAGGGCTCAATGCTCGTCGTATCATCAGTGCTTGCTTGCCTTCATGACACTTGCGCTTTTCAGAATGCAATGCTCCGTCGTGCTCGCTTGCCTTCATAATACTTGCGCTTTACAGGGCTCAATGTTCGTCGTATCATCAGTGCTTGCTTGCCTTCATGACACTTGCGCTTTTCAGAATGCAATGCTCCGTCGTGCTCGCTTGCCTTCATAATACTTGCGCTTTACAGGGCTCAATGTTCGTCGTATCATCAGTGCTTGCTTGCCTTCATGACACTTGCGCTTTTCAGAATGCAATGCTCCGTCGTGCTCGCTTGCCTTCATAATACTTCCGCTTTGCAGAACTCAATGCCGTCTTCTCATCAGTGCCCGCTCGCTTGCCTTCATTATACTTGCGCTTTACAGGGCTCAATGCTCCGTCGTCTCATCAGTGCTTGCTTGCCTTCATAATACTTGCGCTTTACAGGGCTCAATGTTCGTCGTATCATCAGTGCTTGCTTGCCTTCATGACACTTGCGCTTTTCAGAATGCAATGCTCCGTCGTGCTCGCTTGCCTTCATAATACTTGCGCTTTACAGGGCTCAATGTTCGTCGTATCATCAGTGCTTGCTTGCCTTCATGACACTTGCGCTTTTCAGAATGCAATGCTCCGTCGTGCTCGCTTGCCTTCATAATACTTCCGCTTTGCAGAACTCAATGCCGTCTTCTCATCAGTGCCCGCTCGCTTGCCTTCATTATACTTGCGCTTTACAGGGCTCAATGCTCCGTCGTCTCATCAGTGCTTGCTTGCCTTCATAATACTTGCGCTTTACAGGGCTCAATGCTCGTCGTATCGTCAGTGCTTGCTTGCCTTCATAATACTTGCGCTTTGAAGGGCTCAATGCTCGTCGTTTCACCAGTGCTCGCTTGCCGTCATGGCACTTGCGCTTTACAGAGCTCAATGCTCCGTCGTCTCATCGGTACTCGGATTGCGTGGCCTCGCGCAGCCCCAGCTTGATGCTTGAAGTGCATGTGCATGCCCTTGCCGAAATAGAGCGTTGCACTCTATAAACTCCTTCCCGCGTACCCCTCGTACCCTTCCTTTGAGAAACACGCTCCGGGATAACCGGTGCAGGCTTCGCAAAGGGCTGCGGAACTGGCATAAATATCTTCTTTGCCATGCTTGTTGGACAAGTAAAGACGTCAATGAGGACAGTGTAGCACAGGATCGATACATTTGCTACTGCGCATTAACACCCCGGACTTCGAAGCTGGTGTGCTAGGTCCCCTTTTTAGTCCTCAGGTCCGCACGTCCACATGAAGGATACCCAAGTAGGTCTGCCCTCTTCACTCGCGAAGGTTAGGAAAGGTCACAGTGGTCTCCGTCGGTTGGGAGGTCTTGTTTTCACCTGCTTTTTCGTCGCACGCAGTTCATGCCATCAAAAACGCGGGACAAAACGCAAAACGAAAGAAAGAAGAAAAAACGTATCTCGGTAGAGGTTCAAAGAGGGTAAGTCCTTTGCATTCTTCTTTCGATTCTTGCGGGTTGTTTCTCCTTTTCTGTTTCCTTTCGGTTGAAGGGGAAGAAAGCTACGTTTTGTTCGCGGATTGTCGGCAGCATTATGGGGTTGCTATTTAAGGGAGAGAAGGCTAGGTTTCCTTCAGGCAAAACCTTCCAGGCCTGTTCACAAGTGGAGTGCGAGACCGGTTCACCATGGATCCGCCGTGGAGCCCATCACTTACGTGAGTAGAGCGACGGGTTGGTATAACGGGATGACTGCACGGCTCTTTGAGAGTACGCTGTGATGGAGAAGAGGGGCAAGGCATTTTCAACTGCCCCCGTCATGATCTGACCCTTCGGGGTTTTCACACCAGGAGCGATGGAGCCAACTACGAATACGCGGAGAGAGCAGGCAGAATCCGGCTGGGACTTCCAACGGATCAGGCAGGTGGGGCAGCAACACCTCCTCTGCGTCGCGAGCAAGGAAAGCCTGCAATGGCAGCCGATCTTCACGTTTTCGGCGCGGGTGCGGGGTTGCGGGCTGGCGGCTATCGATCCAAAACCAGCGCAACAAGGTCTGGCGCACTTGGCCTGCGCCGAAGACAAACACCGTAGAGACAGTTGGCCATAGCTCAACGAAGACAGACTCCGAAGAGACAGTTCGCCATTGGTCGACGATGACAAACTCCGAAGAGACAGTTGGCCATAGGTCGACGACAAGACAGACTCTGTAGAGACAGTTGGCCATGGTCGACAAGACAAACTCCGAAGAGACAGTTGGCCATAGGTCGACGAAGACAAACTCCGAAGAGACAGTTGGCCATAGCTCAACGACAAGACAGACTCTGTAGAGACAGTTGGCCATAGGTCGACGAAGACAAACTCCGAAGAGACAGTTGGCCATAGCTCAACGACAAGACAGACTCTGTAGAGACAGTTGGCCATAGGTCAACGACAAGACAGACTCTGTAGAGACAGTTGGCCATGGTCGACAAGACAAACTCCGAAGAGACAGTTGGCCATAGGTCGACGAAGACAAACTCCGAAGAGACAGTTGGCCATAGCTCAACGACAAGACAGACTCTGTAGAGACAGTTGGCCATAGGTCGACGAAGACAAACTCCGAAGAGACAGTTGGCCATAGCTCAACGACAAGACAGACTCTGTAGAGACAGTTGGCCATAGGTCAACGACAAGACAGACTCTGTAGAGACAGTTGGCCATGGTCGACAAGACAAACTCCGAAGAGACAGTTGGCCATAGGTCGACGAAGACAAACTCCGAAGAGACAGTTGGCCATAGCTCAACGACAAGACAGACTCTGTAGAGACAGTTGGCCATAGGTCAACGATTCCCCTCTTCCGCAACACTCGTTGCTTGTGTAGTGCCACCTGTGATCGAATCGTGTCCTCAGAATCTCCGAACGGACCCAAACCCAGCCGCTTGGTGCTGGACTTGGCCCCAGAATCGGGCGAAGGATGGATCTGAAGCAGCCTTCGCTACGCAAATCTCTTGTGAAGGAGTACTCGAGGCTGCTCCAATCCCGGAGGTGAATCGCAAGAAAAAGAAATGCTCGAGGGGCCGCCCTGCGCTTACTTCGAGAGAGGAAGTTTGCGGAAAGCTTACGCCGGCCCCTAAATCCAGATTTGCCTGTTTCGTGTGGGATACGACATCTTTATCTCCTTAGGCAGCCTCCTCAAGTATTTCCTACAAAGCAGGTGCTTATACAAAGAAAGAACGGAGGAACGTGGTTGCTAAGTCTCCGGGTTGACGGGAAAAGGCGGGGTGGGGGTAGTCCTTTAATTTAGTATGAAATCTTTTGTTTTCTTTTGCTCAGCTGGAGTAAAAGCTTGCTTTTCCTGAATCGTTTGTCGAAGAGGTTGATGTTTTTGTTTTTGTGGTGCCGTGCACGCGTAAATCCACAGGCGCCCAGTAGTGAGAGCAGAAAGGTTCTGGCCAAATACGATGCTTTGCATGTTGACAGCCAGCAGGCACTTCTCACCCTGAGAAACAGGGATTTGTGCTGGGGACCGGCTTGCCGGGTCGATTCTCAGAAACTCGAGTTCGGGGGTGTAGGTCGCATCCAGGCGTGGAGTATGCGGCTTAATTTGACTCAACACGGGGAATTTTACTAGGTCAGGACGATCTCAAGGATTGACAGATTGAGAGCTCTTTCTCGATGAATTGTGTGGTGGTGCATGGCCGCTCCTGGTTGGTGGAGTGATTTGTCAGGTTGATTCCGTTAACGAACGAGATCTCGACCCTTAAATAGGTGGGCGTGTCGTTGTAGGGGGTGTCTTTTGGCATCGGCGGCTTGCTGCTTACCCGAGACGCGCACTACTTCTTAAGGGGACTGCGCGCGACTTATAGCGCGCGGAAGAGCGAGCCAATAGCAGGTCTGTGATGCTCCTAAATGTCCTAGGCTGCACGCGCACTACACTGACGCATTAAACGAGTTTGAGAGCCTTCCGGCTACCTATCTTGAAGAGGATGGGAAATCTTTTGAACTTGCGTCGTGATGAGGATCGATGATTGCAATTATTCTCCTTGAATGAGGAATGCCTAGTAGGCGCAAGTCATCAGCTTGCACTGATTACGTCCCTGCCATGCACAGCATGTACTTTGCCGGGATCTTTTTGCCCTATCGAGCGCCACTCGCACACTCGCCTCGCAACTCACTCTAACGCAACTCACTCTAACGCAACTCACTCTAACGCAACTCACTCTAACGCAACTCACGCTGACAGCCCGGCATCCTTTCCACCGACTCCCCCAAGGGGTGGGGGAAAAAATATTCAGCTCGATGCTTTCCTTTATCTTGCTGTGTTGTCGTATTGCTACGGAGTTCTTGGCCCTGCATGTCTTGTAGTGATGCGATACATCTCTCACCCGAGGATTTGGAAATTTCATTTCCGTGTTGGCTTGAATAGCTGTTGGCGTAAGCACCGCAGCAACGGATTTGGCTAGCCGACATCTTTACGTGTAGTGTCCTGGTGGCTAAAGGCGTAGCCGGTAGACGGAGACCGATTGCGTCATTAACGGTAACCACAATTTCCACACTGCACTCTAACTAATGGTCATCTAATGTGTGGCCGTCTCGATGCTTCTTTTTCGAGGTAAGGTTCGCTTGAGATTCCGGGTTCTCAGGGTCTCCGTGTGACCATCGTCGAAAGGGTTCCGTACGATGGTCCCAAGGTATCATATTCTGGTACGCATATCGTATCTGTGTGTGTGTTAAGAACCTATTGTAACGTGGCCCCCCTCTTAGCGAGAGTGCGTCCACGCGCGGATTCTTCTAGGTTGCTGCTGATGCCCCCCGGGCTGCTGATGGGGGCCTGGAGTATCATGCGGGCCGGAGTGGTGTCTGTGCGTGTGTGTGTGTGTGTGTGTGTGTGTGTGTGAGTGTTTGGTGCCTAATGCCGACTCTTCGACCTTTTTAGTCGTTTATTGTTATTATTGGTGGTTTAGATGTTTTTGTTTGGAAACCACTTGGCCCAGCGAACTCGCGGAGCCGTAGCCCCCCGCGTAGCAGGTTTTTCGTGGTACGCTTCGTGCCAGCCAGTTGAGTCGATAGCTGGTCCAGTTTTGCCACGTTCGTTTGCCACTACCTCAGAGGTCTGTGACGTGACAAACGGTTGTTCCCAACAGTTCTTCTTTCTTATTATCGGATCAACTCCACACCTTGGCGCGTGACTGCTGGTGTGGACCGCTCATCTGAAATGGGATGAATTCGGGCGCTACGGCACCGAATTTTTTAAAGTGCAAGCACTTAGAGATCCGGGGTTTATAGTCTCCGGGGTGAACATTTTCGAAAAGGTTCCTTCAAGGTAAGGGTTTTTGAACGTGAGCGTCGTAGAGGTTGATTAATCGATAATAAAAGATTCTTCATTTTCTTTTCACTTGCTGCAGCACTTGGTGTGGGAAAATGAAGACCTCCTTTTCTTTTCTCCCAGCGGCTCGGCGACGGACACAAAGAAACGGAAGAGGTTGGAAAGTTTTGTACTTTGCACGCCTGCCGGTGCCGTCCTAGTCCTATTTCATTTTTGGGTTTAGGTACCCGGGAGAGCCTGCTACACGGGAGCCAAGCTTCACGTGTTCGGCGGTACTGCAGAGCCACAGGCCTACGGGTCAAGTGGCTACCGATTTCCCAAACTAAAGCATCAAGGCGTGGCGCACCTTGGGGCTTGGCGCTTGCGCTGAACATAAGCTCGTCGAGACGTCAGCCACAGGGCAGAGCGGACGGGGTTGTGGCACTGTGCTGCCTCCGACTCAAGCCTTGCAAGCTGCTGGTTGACCGTCACGTTCCTGGACCCGGATCGGCCTTTTTCTTTTTCTTTTTCTTCTTCTTTCTTGGGTTTTATTCTTCTCCTTTTTCTTCTTTTCTCTTCATCTTCTTGATGGTGCGGCCACGGGTTAAGTTAGATCACTTGTTGCAGCCGTGCCTGTTTTTTTCTCGATTTTCGCCGTCAAATCCACAAGCTCTTTTTTGCAGTGCAGTGTAATGTACAAGCCTGTGGGCTGGGCCGCATCCCCACTTCCCCCCCCAACGACAGCACTGCATCGTCAAAGCAGGCGTCAAAAATTAGAATAGAGTGAATCAGTACGTGAACACGTGCTGAAATCAGTACGTTATCAGCACGTACTATCTTTTCTGCAGATTCATCTAGGGAAGCAACCGCAGTACCGGGGATTCCGGTCGGCAGTTCCTGCTGTTGCTTACCACCGCGGCACTGGAGGGTTGAGGCCGGAGAGGAGGCAGAGGCAAAGACATGCAACACTGGCAGGTGGGCCCCCTATGCTCTATTCTTTTTTTGCCTGACCCTACGTACTGATTTTCAGTAGGTATTCAGCTCCAAGACAAAGGAGCTGCGTAAGCCCTGCTTGCAACGACGTAGAAAAAAAATGCATTCGGGTCAAAGACGAATTTTTAGAGTTAAAGTCCGCTTTTCTTGAGTACGCGTCTTTCTGGCGGATAGGTTTCATCCCCTGTTCTACAGTCGTTGTCAATGACCAGTGCTGCGCTGCATCGTTGCCCTACGTACTACCTCAGTGCAACGATGGTTACATGGGCGGACCCAAACTTAAACCCTGGGCGCGGCGTTAAGCGAAAGGAGGACACCCTTCTTTTCTCTTTTCGGCCACAGGGGAACTGAACCACACGAGTAAGATCCTTTGTACATTTTCTACTCTCGCCGTGTACGGCTTTCTCAATAAGCACCTTCTTGGTGCTAATATTTGAGGCGACCAGTCGCCAACCCCAATAGCAGGTGATGTGCCGCAGCCCACACGAAACACAGGTAAATCTCGGTCTGCTGGGGGGTATGCATTCAACAAACCTGTACACCGTACTTCAGTGGCCGCACTAACTCGAATTCTGGACGCCATTGATCTTACTCGGGCTGTTCACACCATGAAAGGTCCGCGTGGCTTTAAAGAAAAAGGACTCAATTTGTTGTCGGATTGTGTCTCCCTCCTCTCCAACGGACGGTCAGCATCAACTGATCAACGATGGTGAAAATGATAAGCACAAGATTCTTGGGCTTCCCGTGTACAGGGTGCAAACGTTTCTCTGGAGGGGGTGCTTCAGAAGTTGCGCTTCTTGGCTTCGTCGAACTCTTCATGCACGACACTCGTTTTTTCTTCCGGAAAATGTTCGGTTCAGTACAATTGCAAAAGAAACACGTAGGTTTGTTTCGTTCCAACGAGGGTGGTAGAGACAGCGGGTGCTAGGAACGCTTTGGGACGGGCTGGGCAGACTTGGACAACTACACGGTGGAGTCGAGCCTCTGAAGCTGGAGTTGAAGCTGGAGTTTAAAAAGCGGGTGTCACACCGGTGTGTGGATATACACGCGTTTCTTTGTAGCACACCCGCTTTTCGGGGGTGACTCGGGCACACCCTCTTTAACTCCAGCTTCTGAGACTGGACCTCACCGTGTATACTTCTACCAGAGACCGCGGTGCGCAGACAACAGCGCCCGCTGGAGCACTTTGCCGCACTTCTGCTGCTGGTGCTCTGCTTCTGAGCCAGTCCGTCCGCGCCTTCGCATCTTGTCTCGCGTTGTATGCTTTGGATAATGCTTGTTCGATCTCGTTTCACCGTCCGAGAAGCATTTCAATAATAGTGAATCACACTTGATTGCGGCGACATTGCGTGCTGCGGGTGGATCGAATATCCTGGATTCTACTTCTTCTTTACCGTGCTGATTTTGCATGTTCAGCTAGGTCACCTCTGATCAACCACCGAAAACACGCTGCGCCTGCGTCCTTTCCTTTTAGTCTTCGCAATACATTGTGGGACGGCTACCCGCACGATTGTTCGTCCTGGAGACGAAGTTGCTACCCTTTTCAGATGCTTGGTGACACGAAGTTGTCCTTTTGAGGGAATCGATATTTGTGTGTAGCTTCGCGGGAACAGGCTGAACACAACGTTCAGTACGTGCTATTCGTGCGGACCGGCATGGAAGCGTTGTGGGCCCTAGGCGCATATAAAACTCAGCATCTTCACCGACTACCAGAAGCTATCAGAACGGAATGACTCACCGTACCGGAATTGTTAGCCTGCAATATAGCCCTATGGGGACAGGGGACGTTGGGAATTATTTACGTATCCCCAAGTTCGAGTTCCGACACTCGCACATTAACCTCCTTCGAGATTTCGCAACTGGCAGTCTCCTCGAGTATTTCCTACAAAGCAGAAGCTTCTACAACAAAAACACAATCCAAGAACTTTTGGTCTAGAGAAGTCCATGCCGAGGCCCAGGGTACTCGGTGACGGGGTGTGGTGCCTCAAGAAGTTCTGGCCGCTGGCTGGTTCACGTTGTTGCCCCGGTCGCAAGACGAAAGAACCTACGAGCGGTGTTGTTACTCTCATCTCCTTTCTACCGAACACGAAGTGTCGGAAGAAACGAGAAAACAATACAACAAAATGGGTCTCTGCTGTTGAACACTTACACCTCTACCGGTTGCGGTAAACGGTTGGCAGTAGTCTTCCGTTTACTCAATTTATAGTAAATGCTGCTACTTGTCGCGATTGTCGCGATTCCTTTCTAATGCCGAGGAATATGTTTTATGCACCCCGGAAGATCCCCCTCTTCCCTGAGGAGTACAGGGCCACCATTCTAAGACTGCTGCGACCAGCCTAAACGAACAAGTCGGACAAGTAAACGCAAACGTTTAGTGCTAGATACTGTTCACTCATTTTACGGTAATGTGTTTCCGAAGCCGCTGTTCCACCTGCCCTTCCCCTCCTTCATTTTGCTTGTTCTATGGGGCAGCTTGGTCGATTCCCTATCGACATGTCCAAGACCAATCACTCGGACAAGCAAACAAAGACAGGCAGAAGGAGAAAGAGGGAGAGCGAGAGACGAGTTGACATCACTCCAGGGAGCTTGGAAGCCACAGATTCTTTGCATTCTAACCCAAACTAACCTCGACTATCGTAGGCTATCACAGGCGATTGTAGTAGAAAAGGAACGCAAAGCGACCGCGTGAAGAAGATGATTCGAATGAGTGTGAGCGCCTGAAGTACGACACGTGCGATCGAAGAGGTAGGCACCTGGTCACGAAAGCTACCCCCAAACTCTCGGAAAGGCTTCTGGTCACCTCGCTACTCACTCTGTACTACTACGCCTGCCGATGTAGGCGCTGCGGGCTTCATTTTTCGCTGCTGCGTGGTGTGGTCCTGGCTGTGCCGAGGTGCGAAGAGCCGTTTGCTACACCAGACTCGCATCGCTACACACGGGTTTCGCGCTGATGAAGGTTCGCTTTCTGCGTCCGCGGCGTAAACACAGCAAAACGTTCTTGCGCCACGCCGCCCCCACCACCAGCACCACCACCGGTTTCGTCCTATCTAGGCATAGTTCACCATATTTCGGGTCCCAACAAGTGTACTTAACCTCAAAATCCCTTTCCAGTGCGGCTTGTGGGTTTGACACCCTAAGCCTCGCACACGTGTTAGACTCCTTGGTCTTTTGGTGTTTCAAGACGGGTAGTAGAAGATCGCTGTGTCTGACATGAGCCTGCGCGAGCGTTTAACCACGTCAGGCCAGCGGGAGCAACGACGTTGTCCGAAGACGCCGACACTTACCTCAGTAGAACACATAGCAGCGGATACAATGCCGCAAGTTCTCCGGTGGCCACTCCAAGGCATTGGCGTATGCTGGCATTACATTGCAGAGACCCGTTAAAGACCAATTGCAGAGCCCAATTGCCCACCCG